>JAIPRM010001271.1:0-13328 GCA_025469315.1 Stegophylla sp. TES_Ste_2020 | reverse complement strand
TTTCAGAGAGGTACTGATCTAAATTTTTGGACAATTATTTTTATACGAAAAAGTGTTAACAGAAAAAAAAAAAAATAAAAAAAAATAAACATCATTGTAAAAACACTAGCTTCTTCACTTTGTTCAGAATCTAAAAAAATATTTCAAATGATGACTCTTAAAAAAAAAAAAAAAAATAGTAACACTACCTATGTTAAATAAGTTTCTTTCCATATGAAAAAAAGTTATATAATTATAAATAACAACATCAATAACTAAACACAATAAAAAGTTTAAACAATTTAAAACAATTTAAAACTTTCTTACAGAAAAATTTAAATACTTTTAAAATACAAATATATTAATGTTTCCTACATTTTTTAATGGTATGGGTAATTGGGTATATATCGAAGAATGATAAAAACTAAATGCTGCTACACGGAATATTAAACAATACTTAATAATTACATAAGAGCCTAGTTAAGTTGTATTATTAATTAAGAAACATCTTGATTTAAAAAAAAAAAAAAAACAGTGGGGAGGAACTTTAAAATGTATAACACTTCAATTAATTATGCAATAATTTTTAGAATAAAATGTAAATATAAATGGGATATTCCACTGTAAATAAAAATCCATAAGTAATTGGTAAAATTTTTATAGCACTTTATTCTTCAGTGGCATATCCAGGATTTTTTTTTGGGAAGGGCTGAGTAGTGACACAGTTCTATAGTCTTCTTTGATTCATTTATTTTTAGAAATTAGAAGAAAGCTCTTAAAATCATGTATTCCCACCTCCTCCAATTTTTTTTTTTAAATAGTGCCTTTACACCATATAATACTTATAATTAAGTATAATAATAATAATTGTAATTTTAGTCCCATTTTAAATTTGACTTTATGGGCTCATTTAACAAGGGCACAATTTCACTAAATAAACTAGGGGTACTGAAGCCTCTTTGTTTTGTTAGGATAAGGCAGTGGTTCTCAACAGGTGTGCCTCCTCGGCACACTACTGTGCCGTGAGATATGTCTGATAATAATTATAATATTTTTGCCAATCGTGTGGGCGTACTTTTGGCTAATTTAATGTTTATTCAATTAAAAATATTTGTTATGATAACTGTGCTTGTGTTTTTAGTTTATTTCACATTAGTTCTCTAATTTTTTCTTAAACCAACGTTTTAGTAACTTTTAATCATTCAAATTATTACACTAATATTGACAAAACTGTGACCATTAAATATTTAAATGTCAACCAATTATAAAGATTAGACAATACATGTGTAAGAAAACTCTACAGTGTACAGTTTTAACCCAACTGGATGTCTTGGCATGTAGCGATGACTAATGACCTAATGATTACCAAAGTTGTTGTTGCCAAGTGCATAAGTGTGCCGCGAAAAGTTGTAATTTAGAACAGTGTTGAGAACCACTGATTTAAGGTTATTGATACTCGAAATCTCTTCAATAATCATATAACAATTACATAATTTTGTAATAGTTATTTATAATGTATTGAAAAGTTTTATTTTTAGTTAACATTTTTTTAAACAGAAATACTTGTCTAAAAGTTCCGATCAGCAACTTTTTGAATCAGAATTTGCCTCAAATGATACTTTTTGGAAGCCTTTTTTTGAAATTCTCAATTTAGGAAAGACTACTTAAAGTTTGAAAACAAAGCCTTTAATTTTTTTTTTTAATCCAAACTTTATAAATAGATAGACAATAATATAAAAATATTTTAGTGAAAGAAAATTTTTAATAGCTACCTGAATTTTTATAATACATTTTTTTCTCATTAACTTATTTTCCATTCCTATTCTTAGTAAAAAATACGACATAAAACTGGTTAAGTAATACCAAATAATTAAATTTATAATTTTTAAATTCAGTTATTGTAGATCAACTAAAGTACTGCTTAGAATTATTGAAGAAGTGATTTATTGTTTCTTTAAAGTTTTATACACCCACTAAGTGAAAAATACTAATAATGTATGCCTAGCTTCTTTTTTATTTTGGTAAATTTGAGAATTGTGAACTTTTGTTGCATATTTTATATTTTATTATATTTATTTAATACATATTTAGATAAAGATAAATATATATGGTATATAAGTATATGTAAAATATTTTTGGATTTCAAATACATATATGATATAGATCGCATCCTTAAATCAATATCAATAATTATTTGTGATAAAATAACTATAAATATAATAGTGCTTTGGGTTTCATCACACAGCATTGTTTTCACACTGATCAAATCATCTAAATTTAAGCTGTTGTACTCTTTAATTTTATTACCAGTCAGCATAATGAACTGTCGATATGTACATTTATTTCTTTAAATTAGTAATTAAACTATCATTTAAATTTAAACGATCAATTAAATATAAATATTACAAGATAGTATTTTTTTTTTTTTTATTTATTTGCATAATTACAATAAAAATTTGAATAAACATGAATACAATTTGGGAGAGAAGGGCTAATTTAAAAACTGGAGGTGCTAAGCACATTTAAGTTCCCTCCCAAATTGTGCCTATGTCATTTACAACAAAAGCCAAATAATTTTAAACAATTAAAATATGTTTATCTGATCATACCTAGATGAATTTATTTACTAGTCATTGATGATGACATCATAATAATTAGTATTAGATAAAGTTATTAATAGAGTTAGGATGTTTATGAATTAGCATTTTTTTTTTTTTTGAAGTCGTCTTATTACATATATTCTTGGATAGAAATTTGTCTAGATTCACATATCAAATTTTATTTTGCATATATTCGTATATTTTTCAATTTTTAGCATATAGGCAAGCGCATAAATAAGTTTTTTTCTAATTTTATGTTTTTTGATACAAAGAAGCAAAATAAAAAACTAAAGCTTAATCTAAGTTTGGACAACAGTAATCTGCATTTTAAACAAGTTATATGAAATGAAAATTATTGCTTGTTTATTTTCAGAAATCTTATATTGCTAGTTGGAGATATACAAAAAATGTTCAGTAGAGCTAGCCTAAAAATTGTAACGATCATATTTATCTTAAAACACCATACAATTACAGTTTATTAGTAAAAACTATGATTCAAATTATTTGATTATTTAGGGTATTTAAGCTTTAATATAGTTAGTTCAGTTAGCTGACATTTTGTAGTGTACCTGCGTTGTATAGTGAGTGTTACAGGTTGTGTTTTAATCGCCGAAGACAAAAATACTTTGAAGTGAAAAGCTTTTAATTAGGCGCCTAATTAAAATACAAAAATTGTAATGTTTATTTTTATTTTTTTAAATTTAGCTATTTTTTAATGCTTAAGTGTATATTATATATGTTTAATAATTGATTAATGCATAAACATCCTAACTCTAGTTATTATCATTTATCCCTTATTCCGATAAGGGATAAATATGACTTTTATAGATAAAACCTGTTTAGATAATTTAGACACTGTAAAATTAAAGATCAACTATTAAATACATTGATGGCTTCATTTGACAAACTATTAAATACTGTGGATTATAAGTGAAATATTTTCATTTTTCCTGAAATTTAAGGAAGGGCTGAAACCAATCTTGGATATGTCATTCTTACCTTCAATAATATTATCGAAAATTTAGAAAAAAAAATTTAATTTCCTACATTTAATAAAACATAGACACATCTAATAATTAGAAATATTAAATTATTAATAGATATTTTCAATGCATTGAAAACAAATATCTAATATCTTAACTCACATATAAAACAATTTAGACCTGGTATCATCAAACTACAGTTCTAAAGACTTTTTTACAAGGCCTATAATATATTATAAATTTTTGTTCATTGGAATATTTACATCTATATCGGAATCAATACTATTTGTATAGTAAGTATAGTAACCATTATTTCGTCAAGCTAGTGAAACTGAGACAAAAAGAAATAACATTAATACCAGATAAATTTTTCTTCCTTAATCAAAAATAAGCATACATAATTGAAAAAAACAGAAAAAGACAAGGCTATTAAATTTTTTGACCACCCACTTTAAAAAGTGTTATCAACATATTATCTATAAACAAATATTTACAAATTTTCAAAATATTTTACAACGGAATATGACAGAACATTTAATCATCCCGAGAATGTTTTTCAGTCCCTATAGGATATTGTAAGAATCTGCCACTGTATGAAGTAAGTTTTGATAATTTTATAAAATAAGTTGTAAAAGTTATGTATAATAATTTATAAACTAAGTACCTATTATAAGAATATTTCATTGAACATAAGTTATGGAAAGATTGAATTAAAATATATATTGTGGGCACATAAGCAGATTTAAGGCACAGTAAGCTATGTGGCTGCATAGGGCGGCAAATTTTAGAGATGCGGCAATATTCTATTGAATATTTAGTTTTCAGGTGGTAAAATACTTAATTTTATATTCCAAGTGGAGCAAGGAAGCTAATTTTTCACAGCGATTATATTATTTATTTTAGTTTGTATTTTATGGAAACACTTTTTCATTTAGAAATACTAGTACTAAAAGTTTATTATAGCAGCCTTATACATAGGAAATTAGCTCCCAATGGTACCTAGGTACTTAAAAGAATTCATTTTTCAAAATATGATATAAATTATAAATGAAATGTTCATGAAATCGATTTTAGTAATTTAGTCATTACACCAATATAAATAGATCTAGAACCTTGAAATTTTAACTCTTTATCAACTATACTTTAATATAGAGGAAAAATTTTTTTTCAAAAAAATTTTAAAACTTTAGGTCTAGGGTAATAAATTATTTGAATTGTGTATTTGGATTTTGTTTTCATTTATTTTTTGTAAATATTAATTGGAAATTTAACACAAGAAATTGTCGATGATGAATACAATTGTGTATTTATTAAAGGTTATCGCATTGCTTATTATTTTCATGAAAAGGCATTTTTTTGAACATGATTTTTTTAGGATAGGGGTGGCTAAATCCGCCTCTGTGTGGGCATTCAATCATAATATGGTAAAAAGATAAATTTAATTTATTTTCTTTGTTTTCAGATATAATATTGAGAATTTTGAAAAATGACCCATTTAGAGTACCACCAAGATGCAATTTATGACCCAAAAAGTTACCATATGAATTTTTTTAAATAGTATTAGCGCTTCCATAAAATTAAAAAAAAAAAAATTAAACATCATTGTAAAACACCAGTTTCTCCCATTCAGAATTTAAAATCTAACATATAATCTTGAATTAAAATATCAATGCAAATTATAGCATACTATAATTATATAGAAATTAAAACCTATTTAAAATTATGAAAAACTGAATGTAAAATAAAATACAGTCATAAACATAATTTATTTAGTTAATAATAAGCGTTAATTGTTTTTATTATAACAATTGAAAGTCCAGAATGACTACAAATACAAATTTCATATTAGTCATTACCCTTTTTCGCCTCTCTTCATTGGCTCTTGTAGTTCCTGAATCCATAGTTTAATGTTTGTCACAAACCACGAACACGTATTAATTTAAAAACCTGGCATAGGTAGTTATCATTACACTATTCAAACGATAAAAAAGGTACAAATGTTTTTTTGAAGGAAGGTTTCTCTTTATTTGTTTTTGTCGATAGTGTAGTAAAAAATATAATATTAATTACACAACATTTGTAACTGTAATCTCGCATTTATCTGTTATCAGTATTGTTACCAAATAATATATTCAACTCAGCTGTCTATACTGATGATAACAATATGATACCGTTAAATAGTGCAGGCTGTTAGCCACCAAGATTTGAAATTACCGTGCAATTATCAAGAGTTGCTAACACTGGTCACCGAAATCAAAAGAGACAAACAACTTAACCTCAACAAAATCATACCTAATACCTCTCTTTAGAACGTGTTCATTTTGATTATTCTTTCAAGAAACTTTCTTCATTAATTATCTAATTTAGCAATAATTTGCTAATTTTATTTAAATCGTTTGTTGTATAGTTACACTCCAACTCATAATGTCCGACGTTGAAGATGCTGTAGAGGTCGGCGAACATGGAGACATGTACAACCTTTTGAAAGAAGTTTTGAAAAATGCCCAAGTAAACGGCAGCCTTTTACACGGAATCCATGAGGGTGCCAAAGCTTTGGAAAAGAAACTTGGTAAATGTCTTACAAGCTACTAATCAATTGTAAGTATCTGTTAACATTTTTTTATTTGAACCACAGGAGTTTTATGCGTGTTGGCTAACAACTGCGAAGAAGCCATGTACAAGAAATTAGTCACTGGTTTGTGTGCCGAAAGCAGTATTCCTCTAATCGAAGTAGATAGCAACAAGACTTTGGGTGAATGGAGTGGTTTGTGTAAATACGACAACAATGGTCAAGCAAGGAAAGTTGTAGGATGTTCATGTGTTGTTGTCAAACATTTTGGAGATGACACACAAGAATTGGATACATTGTTAGAGATTTTGAAGAAAAAGAATTTTGCGTAGACCAATAAACATCAAATCTTTTGAATGTAAATGTTAATTTTGTGTATTTATTTATTCTAAATATTTTTTAAAAGTAATAGGATATTTTGACTGATTTTGTCTCAGGATTGTTACATGTTATAACAAAACATTTTTTTTAAATATTTGTTTGCATTGATATAAGTTGAGACAGGTTAAAAAAACTATAAAAAATTCATAAATTTCAAATTTGAGCCTGGTTTCATAATTTCAATTTAAAAAAATTAATTTGTTGAGAAGATTGAATGATTGTATTACATCTATGTAACAAAATAGATGATAAATATATTTTTGGGAACAATTCTACTTTAGCTCCCAAGCGATTTTTTGAAATTTTTTATTTGCTTACTTTTTTTTGCTTAAGTAAGTAAGGCAATCCTGATGAGGTAGTTAAAGTAATATGTTTTCATGGCATAGGTCAGTTTACCGGCTGTTTGGTCAACTCGCTACGCTCTTCGACGTCTCCGCTTCGCTCCGCAAATCAAAAATATCCCTCTGCTTGTTGTGCAACGTGGGGACATTTTGGCTTGATAATCGCCCCCCTCAAATTAAGCATACAAATACTAACAATACAAAAAAAAAATTTCAAAAATACAATTTTTTGGTATTATTAATTCAAAAACACGATTTTTTGAAAAATAGAGTATTTTGAAGTTTTTTGAACATACCTTCCATCAGAAGTTTGAGCGACTTTTTTTTTAAGTGCCATTGCAAAAAGCATACAAAAACACATTTTGCAAAAAAAAAATTCAAAAAATCGCTTGGGAGCTAAACTAGAAATATGCCTATTTTTTAAATCTTCACAATAAAAATGAAGATCTTCAAATAAATAATTTTAGTAAGAGCAAAATGTGGGTTGTTCTGTACTGTTAATGATGTTGATAATTTTTTGTATAGTATATATTTAAGTTTATTCTCAGTGCTATTCATTAATCACCAATTGAAAATAATTATTAAATAGGTGCTGTATTTTTATTAATTTGGTAATTTAGCAGACCATACTTTAGATCAGAGGTTCCCAAACTTTTTATATCACAAACCATTTTAGGCATTTTTTCAATTTAGGCGACTAAATAATAATCAAATGTCCTTTTTTTTTTTTGTGTTCTTGTGTGACGAAAATAAAAAAAGTATTTCGTATTTGTAATTTGTATAACTATTAATAACTGTAGTTATTCATTTATTTTTTACAAAAGGTGTGTAATAAATATTTAAAATTTTATAGGTATATAAACAAGTAAATGAATATTACAAAAAAAAAAAAAAAAAAAATGTTAAATCGGACATACTTTAGAGATATTTCACTGAAAAAAAAAAAAAATTTCTTTCACAAAAATCAATTTTATATTATTGTCTGTCTATATTTAAATATCTATTATGTTTTAATTGCATTTTTGTAAAATTTAGGGTAATTTTTCTCAAATTTTGAAAAGCTATTGGGAATTTTGAATAATTACCATCCTATATCTAGAGACAAATTATAAATCAAGAATTAGCTGGTAACATATTTATTTATAATTTAGGTAATATTATGAAAAAGTATCTACAGGAAACAATAAACATTAAAAAAAAAGCTTCACTCCACTCAGAATCTAAAATTTAACATGACCCATCAAAAATTTGATCGCAACTTACTTTTGGATCACAACCTGCAGTTGGGGAATCTCTGCCTTAGATAACACCAAAATATTTAATTTTTTTTAATTTTTAAATACTAAATTACATTTTAATTTAACTAATTGATTGATTTCCGTGTAAATAAATACTTTAAATTGAGTATTTTTATGGTTGTCTATAATAATACTGAATAAGTATCTACTACATAGTAGTAAGTATGGATTATAGAATATGTTTATGATAACACGGAAATCATTTATTCGCACAATTTATAATTTTACTCTACTGGAGATTTGTGTTTTAAATTGTTGGTATTTTTCATACTGATTACGAATACGCAACAATTTTGCCCCACACTTGATTAGGAAGTTGCATGCTTTTAATGATCTTATGTTGTACTGATTATGGACATTGTACACTTAATTTATTTTTAGATTTTGAATGAAATGAAGAAGCTTATGTTTTTACAATGATGTTATTTATTTATTTTTATTTTTTCTTCTGTATAGAAATATTTGTCCAAAAATTTCAATCAGTAACTTTTTATATCCAAAATTACACTCAGGTGTTACTTTACACAGATAATTTTTCAAATTTCTCAATACTTTTTCCAAAAACTGTAAAAATTGACAAAAACGGCAACATATGGAATTTCTGTAAAATTTAAAATTGCTTTTTAACATAACTTCTAAAATAATGTAGCTAGGGACTTGAAACTTTCACAAACTACTAAAAATAGTCACGAGAACATTTCATATAAATTTCAAAAAGATTTGATCAATTTTGAGTTAAGTACAGCATTTTGAAATTTCTAATTTTTGTTAGTTTTTATGTAATAACATTTTTGATATTAAGAATTGAAAATTTAATAAGATCTCACTGACATATATCTAATTGACTTTGAAAAATCTCGAAAATCATAAGTTAACTTTTTTCTCTATTCTCGTTTGAAGTTAGAATTTCGACGAAATTCGTTAGTTTTACCTAAAATTACACACTTTAATGTACGTAAAAGAAAATTGATTTGATCAATCGTTTTGAAACTTGGTATCTAGTTAGAGAATGTCATTGCGAATATTTTGGTGCAATAAAATTTCTTACGGAGAAAGAATTAAACATTTTACAAGGTTAGACTGAAAAAAAAAATCGAATTAAGTATGGGCAAATTTTATTGTATATTTATATTTTATCACTAATGATGAGCATATGTCACTGTTAGGCATTTTTAACAATCCTATTACAAAAATAAGTGAAATATTTTATTTATTAAGATTATTATACCTTTGCATCAGCGTCCTATACTTTTTTATTGCTGTAATGTGTAAAATGTCTTTCAGTAAAGAGTTATACAATTCTCAATAGCTTATTAATATTTATGATTCTAGATATAAGAACAACAGATTTCAATGTTTTCATTACCTTTTTTATAGTAATTTAAAACTACTGGATCTTGAGCGGATATCATTTCATCATTACTAAGTTATGAAATTTTTAAGAAAAAAAAATTGAAATTTTAAAAATATTTTGTGAGTAAAATACTAGCTTCTAATTAAGCTATAAAATAGTGGTGAATAAAGAGTACACATATTGCTGTTCAATAATAAGCTAAAGCAAATATTTCTAACCTTTTATTATTTTTCAAGTCTAAACAAGGATTTCTGTCCTTTTGTTATGTTTTTTTATCAGACAAATTTATGTTAATTGGTAAATCTATAAAAAAAAAAAAGAAGGATCAAAGGATGGATACTACTAGTGCTATAGAAACCGTGGTGAGTGTGGTTCATTGCAAGTTCTTGAATGGGGCCCATACTTAAAATTATAAACTTATAGTAATAAAACGTTTTTTAATAAAATCAAAAGGTAAATTAATAGCTTAACACATGATGAATTATATTGATACTAAAAATTGATTTAAAATGTATTAAATTAACCCTTGGACAATCTTGTGGTACATAATCCATTGTTCTCACAAAATTATTTTTAAAATTTTATATAGTGTCTCAAAAAATCGCTAGGGTATGGGCATTTGTACGGTTTAGTTAAAATCAAACAGTCAAACATATGTTAAAATGATATCCAAGGTGTGGATTACTGACAATTGAGTGTAATATAATTTAGTGTACGACAATTGTGAGTGTCAAATTAGGTGTGGACAAAATGAGTGTATGTACAACAGTGTGAATGACAGTTGAGTGCTCAAACTTTATCATTAAGTAATATGTTAGTGGTTCTACAAATCGAAAATATCCTTTGGCTTACTTTGCAACGTGGGGACATTTCGGTTTGATATTCTGTTATTGCATTTACTAATGAAAAGTTGGAATAAAAACTAAAACTATTGTATCGTCTGGTATAGCTTGGAGCCGTGCATAACATAATTAAAGATGCATATTAATAAAATTGTTTTTTTACTAAAACTTATTTATCAATGCACCCAATTGTAGCACACCTAAATAACCGCACTTAATTGTCAGCACTCAACTGTCACACATTCAATATTGTGGGTACACCCCAGGGTGTTTACAAAAACTGACATATTATTATGATTCCCTCTGTATAAGAATGATAATGTCTGGTCCACTTAAGGCAGTTATAAATAAATATTAAGTTTTAAATATTTATTATTGAGTCAAGAAGCCTTTTTTAAGTCAATTAAGTAATATGATGTTATTGGCACAAATAGAAGGGCTAGGGGTCTAAACTCCCCAATAACCGCTCAAATTTCCCCAAAGTTTTTGGAAATTTCATAAGGATAAATGATAATACATTTGGGGAGAGGTGGTATAAATCAGATAAGTACCTAGAAGTGTTTAGATATTTGTCCCCCTTCCCCAAAATTTTTATCCTAATTATGCTAACGCATTTCAGTAAATGACTAATATGTAGTGTAATATTAAATAAATAAAATAACCCTGAAATATGCAAAATAAAAATTAGATTTAGATTTGAATAGGTGTAATTCAAATTTGTATACCATATAGCAACTTTTTACATGACTCAGTAAAAACATGAAAATGCAGGAATTTCTTGGTCCAATAAATTGATATGTTTTGCTTTTTTTATATGTTTGAAGTAAATATTAATGTAAAATAAGGGGCCTACTGATTTAATTTGCGCTGGAGCTTGTCTATTTCTAGCTATGGCACTGGATACTATACCCTTACCCTAAGCTATCCGTTGAAATGTGTTTTTTTAGTTATTTTTGTTACTACAAAGTATGTGTTTTATATGGAACTAATTGAATACTGAACTCGAGGTAAGTGCTTATTATATTAATAAAGCATAATTAGATGTTTAATATTTATGTAAAAAGCAATTGCATTGCCTGGTTTTCTAGATGTTATTCAGCATTTATTGGTAATTTTTTGATAATCTCAATAGTTATTAGTAATATAGTTATCTCGGGTATTTACTATTTCTGTAACGAAAGTATCTAGAACAAATTGATAAGAAAATTGGAGTCTAATATGCTGTCAGTTATAGATTCACATATTATATTCATATATAATTTTTATAATCAATGATATTAGTGTAGATTACGATTTAAAAGATAGACTTCCGAAGTCTTAATGTCAAGTTCATAGGGGTAAAAGCGGAGGGGAGAATATGCTACATTCGAAAAAGTCAAATCCATAGGGAGAAAGTGTCTTATTCATGGCAGGAAAATTTTCGACCAAAAGCGAAGTAAATATGTCTGGTCTACCTCACGCCTTATAAACGTGGGGGTAAATGTCCAGGGGATTCACCTTAAATCGTGGCATTGATTTATAATTAATAGTTTATCTATAATATTATATAAAATTATTTGTATCTAGGTATGCTTGAACGGATTTAACTCAAAATCAGATCTAGTTAAATTTTGATTAAACTTTTTTTTGGATGTTTCTTATGACTCCAGTCTCCAGTAGTAGGTACTATCAGGGGCGCTCGCAGGGGGGAGCAGTGGGTGCCATTGCACCCACTGAGAATTTTTCGATGAACAAAAAAAAAAAAAAAGGCATTCTATAACTTTTGCGCATAGTGATGAAGTTATTTGGTTTTTTACGTTTTAACATAAATCTATAGATTAACATGTTACGTGTATTTATAAACGAATGGTGTTTTACACAGAATATCCTTATTAAATCGAATTAATAGTAAAAATGATCAAAATTCGAAATCAAGTATCGGATATGTTAAATAATTTATTTCTGATACATATGCACAAGAACCGATATGAAGATTTAATTTTTTTTGAAAAACAAAAAAATGAGTACTATAGATAATTTTGAATTAAACGTTAGATTGTTATCTCTGTTGTTTAATTAATACATTTCTTTATTTATTTTATTACACAGTATGTTTTACAATTAATTAATTTTTTTTTTAATTACCATCAAAGTTATATTTATTATGTAAATGTTAATACATATAATGTCATATACCTATGTATATATATAAGTATAATTATGTGTAATGTATACTATAAAATTAATTTTGCACCCACTGAGAAAATTTTCTGCGGGCGCCCCTGGGTACTATAGTAGTAGGTTATGTTATATTCAACTTTTTATTTTATTTAGTAATCGCCGTAAGGCTCAAGTACAATATGAAAGAATGCGAACTAAGTAAATTTACAAATAACATTACATAAACTTAAAGTTACATAAGATTGTTAAATAGAACCTATATAGTATATACAATGCTAACTAACTAATATTAAACTTAAACTTAATTTTTATTAAATAAAAAGTTTACCAATGCAATTTGTGCATACTTAATTTGTTAGGTATGGAAGAAGTCCAAACCAGATTAATTTCCTAATAAATAAATCTAATGGTTTATTTTGACTAATTTGTTCGGTTGGTTTTAACATGAAAAGAGGGGTATGTTCTGGAGTAATATTAGAGTACGTGAAACTGAATACATTCTAGTAATGGAGAACAACTTTAGGTATATAAAGGATTGAGGTTTTGACTATTTAGAATATTATTTAAAGTATCATAATTTTTAGATTCTGAACGGAGTGAAGAAGCTTATGATTTTACAATGATGTTTATTTTAGATTCTGAACGTTAGTGAAGAAGCTTATGTTTTTACAATGATGTTTATTTATTTTTTTTTTAATGTTCATCCACCAAAATATTTTCTATATATTTACATTTTTTTGTTTTTGTCCGGAGATTGGTTTTTAATAGAATTTCTTTACACAACAAATATCTTCTCCATTTTTTTTTGTCATTCACCATGT
>JAIPRM010001270.1:0-39948 GCA_025469315.1 Stegophylla sp. TES_Ste_2020 | reverse complement strand
TGTAGCCTCTCTAGCTTGTACTTACTAATATCTATGAATTTTGAATTTTAATTCCAATAATGTTAAGAAAACTAATATTGTTATTTATTATACTTAACTAACAATTTTAAAAAATAATTTTTCATTTCATTTCGTTATTTTTGTAATCAATTAACTGTAACTGTACATCGATGGTAACGATGATATTTAAAATAACAGTATTTTTAGGGGTAGTCTCACAATATCCTCTTAGTGACGCTTATGTTTATAGCAATTCTAAAAACTTCAGTATTCGACTTGAGATTTATCGCATCAAACAAATTAATCAAAAAAAAATAAATAAATAAAAAAATACTAACAATTTACTGACTACAAAATAACATGACACGTGTTACGTTGTGCGCAAAGCAGTATTTCATATTTTCGATAATTGAAAAAAGTCCGTAGGACGATATATAAAACGATAAAGCAATAAAATATACAAGATTACTTGATAAAACATATTTATCGTAAAGGGTACGAAATAATATAAAACGCGAGACGAAGATATAGTGTGTGGTTGTTTAATATAAATACTGAGTACCAGACATAGCTGACCCTTAACGTATACGTATAATAATAATAATAATAATAATATGTAATATATGGGATAGAAAACGGAGAAGGGAGACCGAGATAAAATATATGTTTAGTACGTTATTAAATATTTTTAAAACCTCCAGTAATTATTATCAAATGCGATATTAATATATTTTATATACCGTTTAATTTGTTAAACGTGTTCCGTTCTATGAATGTATGTGTGTACGAGGCGAAATTACGGTGTCGGAATTATTGTTATTCGTTTCGGATTCGTGTCTATTTAAAATTGAGTGATGAATTCGCTGTGGCTCCATTAACAAACCGCATGTATGCTATCGATCAGATGCGTAAAGCCAATATCCAATTATTAAATTACAAGTTTATTAATCGTATGCCGTTGTCATGTTCTTTCTGCGCAACAATATTTAATGGTTTATGATTTTGAAAGGCGGCGGATGAAGATCCGTTTTGTCCGGTACTGTTTTTGTATCAAATTAATTGTTTCTATTATAACATATGTGTGGTTTAGTCATTTAGCGGGGTAAAAAATAAGACGCCTTTTATGGCTCGCAGTTCGTAATAATAATTCTCTTAAATTATAAAATACTATAATATTTTATTATATTCGTTTATTTAATAATTATATAAATTCTGTTATTGATTTAAAATTAAGAAATGAATAAATCAAAAAATTTTAATTTTAAATTAAAAAAAAAAGTGTGTACTTCGCTCGTCGGGGTGTTCTTCGCACGTAGAGTGGGATTCTCTTGACGGGTATATTAAATTTTAAAGAAACGATAAATCATTTCTTCAATAAAACGATTCTGAACGAAGAAAATTAATTATATAAGAAAAAAAAAACGAAAATTGATTTTCATATCTTCACATACACCTAATAAATAAATACTCAATCAATAATTTCAAACTACAATAAAATATAAACATAATAATAATAAAAAAAAAAAAGTGCAAAAAAAAGAGAATTAAAATTACAAGCATTCGGTTGAGTAAATAAAAATGTCCTATTTCTAATAAACAACGAAGAGAATAAATTTATCTTTAAAATTAAACAACTCGAATAATATTGAAATTTATATCAATACTAGTAATATACAAATCTTTCGTAAGTACATTTTAACTGTTAATAATTAGTAATTACGTGAACTTATATCATACACATAATCCATAATTGTATGTAAATTAAAGCTAAATTTCAAAACAATAGTTTTGGTGAATTCAATAATATATTAATATATTATCATAATTATTTCTAAAACTAACATTGTTATAACAACTTTGAAACTGTTTGTGTCGAAATCACAACGGATACGAAATAAAATTTATTTGAATTTTTACTACAATACAAATTAATTCATTCTCGTTTATAAAAAAAAAATTATTTTTCTTGTCGTCGATTGGTACGCTTGGGTTCATGAAGCTCTAATGTTTTCAATAAACCACTGGTCGTAAAAATATATTTGTTTTGAAAAAATAAGGGGAAAAGTCCTTACTAAGAATATAGTATTGGACACACTTTATCGTGAATACATTTTTTAATATTATGGCATATTTATTTAATATCGCAAAATGGAAAATAATTTAAATAAACTCTACGGTAAAAATAAACTCAACCCTTGCATCCCCGCATTCACCTCCACAAAAAAAAAAAAAAAAAAAACCGTGAAAATTATAATGATGAATTATTTGTTAAACAAACTGTACATAATCACGAATAGGGGCATTTTGGCCGTTTGGACTTAGGGACGCGAAAAAAAAGATTCCTTATATAATTCCTCTTAATGTATTTAAGTGATTTTTCACAAATCGAGGAATAAATAACAAAACGTTATCGTCATTTCATGAGCCAATCAGATAACAGAATTATTAATATAATTATTATACCTTATATTTCTTTATTTTTTTTACTTTCAAACGGTTCTAAGTCGACATAATCTCGGTCACATGACTTCACGTGTTTCTATAAAAATATTTTGCCAGTTAAAACGTGTTTTGTCTTAATTATTATATTTCATTAACCACCTGTCAACGCTCTTGTTAATCGGGCAAACGTGCATTATCATAAAATTAATTTATTATGAATTAACATTAATTTACCACAATACGTTTGTGGTATAAAATTTGAAAAGCTTAACAAACATTTACGTCGATAAGTATAACAGTAATAATAATAAAGTTTGCGACACCCGAGGACAACGATCGCCACGATACACGGTATAGGCTTCATTAAGGGGTTTCATAAGGTAATTGAATTCCCCCCCTCGAAATATTTTTAGCGAGACTATTGCTGTCACCCCTGAAATCGTTATTTTGAAAATCATCATCATTTTAATGTATATAGGTATGTTTATTGATAGGTAAAGGTAGGAAAATGCGTTTTTTTGTAAATTGGGTAGCAAATAATAATTTTTCCCTCATTCTATTTGTAATTAAATCAAAAATTTGCAAATGTCATTTCCTTACAATTTATCGATTATACGTGCGGGTTAAACTGAAAATCTATTAAAAATCTAAAGAAGCTACTGATGGTGTACAACTACTTTTTTTATTTGAGAATAAAATTATGCTTACGTATATTTTAATTTGCATACATAAACAGAAAAAAAAAACTTTTGCCGCCTCAAAATAATCACTCGAGAGACACAGCAATGTAAAACGCACTTCAATCTCGTTACGAGATTTTCGGGCATTTGTACACACGCATTATACCTGCCCGGTGCGATTTCGAGTTGAGCCGGAAAGACGTTAAAGTCCTCCTTCTCTTCCTCTCTTCCCCCCCCCTCCGGGCCCACAACATTGGCTACCGACTGGATGACGAATGCCAATTCGGTGTAGGTAGATATACGCACGTACAATGCCCATATACGCCGCACCGGAACCGACGACAGACATACCGGAAGTGACGATGATATACGCTGAGGACCTACATATTATTATTACCTGTGTGTTGGGGCCCGGTATATACGCGCTAGCCCTTGCAGCGGCAAACGGCTACGTTAATATTATTATTATAATAATATAGTCGCACGACTAGTGTTGATCCCTCCCGGTGGCGTATTTGAGGGGAGGGCAATGGGTGGATCGCCCCCTCCTTGGGGTTTTTTCATCGAGATACAATATTATAATATATATATAAGTGAATAATACTTAATTTAAAATTTTATTTTGAATGAAATTAAAAAATATTTTTGTTTAAATTTATTCAATTTGTCATTGTCAACAATGATTTTTTTAGGTAACAAGATTTAAACAAATTATTATACATTATTTTTTATGAAATACCTGTTTCGTTTATAAATTTATAATAATAGATATGTACAATGAAGTTTTTTTACTTTTGTCATAATTACGAATTTTTGCACAAAAACGTGTTGTACCTATATAATATTATCAATTTTATGAATATGACATTGTTCTATGGTTTATTTAACAACATTGAGGAGATTGAATGTAAGAAAGCACGATTATTGTCAAAAATTTGGACGGCAAAGAAAACAAGCGTTAACGTTATAAGAACGATGAAAAAATATTTTAGGCTAAGAATGATTTACAAATCGCCCCCTCCTTGGTGGAGCTTCAGCTACGTTACTGATCCCTCCCCCCCCCTCGCACGGGGAAATTTTCAATCCATCCGCAATGACGTATCCTCGTGACATAAAATTATCTTGATTTCATTAATATTAAAGACAAAATTTAATCAAAATGTATATCAAAAACGTAATTGTAGATTATTATTGATCGATTCGTATCGACTACCTATGCGTGTCGAAGCTCGGAGAAACTTAATTAAGGACGGAATAAAAACGTCAAACCTCCCCCCCCCACCTATAGATGTGACAATATTTTATTCGCGCGTCCGGGGGCTTAATTAAGGGTGGGCTAGGGGTGGTTATGCCCCTCCGTCACAAAAATTAAACACCTTTCGTATATCGTAAATTACGAATAACATAGTCAGACTTTATTTTAGCCCCCCCCCTCCCGAACAGCAATTTTAAATACGACGCACTTCGAGGGGGGTGGGGGGGGTAATCAAAAACAAAACAAAAAACAAAAATTGTTCGATTATAACCGAACGTCAGTCGACGAAGGGGTTTGTGGCGCCGTTCAACCCCCGTGGGGGGAAGGGGGTTGAACGCCACTGACGTTGTCGTTATTATTAATTCGACTGTTATATTTTGTTATTTTACAGATGCTGAGCGGCGGACACTGACCTCGTTTGTTGTGGACGTTGGCGGACGACGTGGCAGCTCGGCCGGCCGGCAACACGGTCGCGGCGGCCAACAACAGCAGGACACCCAACCGCACGTACGACGACGACAGCATGGCTCATTTGCAGCGCACATGACCACCGACCACCATCGTTCACGTTGTCACGCCGCGTCGAGATCCCTCCGCGGAACCGGCTTCTTATCATACGCTACGGCACGAGCACCAACACCGCATTCGTCGGACGATCATCGCGATGATGCGCGCACACGAGACACACGGGGGGGGGAGGGAGTGGTGACGGCGAACACGAGCCTCCCCGTCAAAAACGAGCAGAAAAAAACAACAAAAAAAAAAAAAAAAATTAAAAAATAATAATAATAACCGAAAAACCGGTTCGTGCCGCCGCGAACCGACGAACGGACAACGTTCGGTTGAAAATTAACAACGATACGATTTATTGAAATATATATATATTAATATATATACATAAATTGAAAAAAAAAAATTTTTTTTAAAAGTCGTGTGTATAATTTTTTTTAATTTACACTAATATTATTTATGAATTTTTTTTAATCATTCCGGAACAATATACACGTCACATATGTACACACATACACGTAGGTACAAAAACACGCGATTAAACCGGTGGTGGTGGTGGTGGTCGGGACGACAGTCGCGCAGCGTACAGTTCGCCGATCTGTGTGTGCAAGGCTTTCCGCGTTACAGGGTAGCGCAGCGGCGTCGTCGTCAGCGGTGGCGGCAGCCGCTCACCGGCGCTTTTGGGTCATGCGCGCTGCCCGGGCGCCTAGGGATAACCGCCGCGTTTCGCCGCCGGGACGCAGCACCGTCTCGGGGCCCGGCGGCAGGCGTGTGCGTCATTGCCGCGCGCCGCTCCGGCCGCCCGCCCGCCCGCCCGCCGTACACCTGGCTCCCGCGGCGAGAGATGTGATCGCCGGTCGCCGCCGCCGCCGCCGCCCCCGCCCGCCTTTATTCGCACTCGACCTATTTCAGTTCCTCTCCCGCCTATAATAACTCGTGTACTCGCGGCAGCGTTTCGCTTCTTCACCCCTCATCCGCCCCCCCCCACCGTGTCCATCGTCGATCCTCCACCCGTCCATCATCCCACCACACTCCTCTCGCTCGCTCCCCGTCGTCACTCTCTCTGTCACTCGCGCATTACTGCGACCGGCCGCGCGCGCGTACACCTATCTCTCTGTCTCGCTCGCATCCACTCTCTGTGCTCCGCGGCGGCGGCGGCGGCGGTGGCGACGCGGAGCCAATCGGTGTTTTCGCATAACAATGGTACCGCCATCCATCGCGGCCGCTGCCACCACACATATACGCTCTCGCGACAATGGTACTTGCAGTGAACGTAGTTCGTGGTGACGACGACGGCGATGGCAGTGACGATGGTGATGGCGCATATATATATATATATATATATATATATAGAAAGTGGTGCGCCACTTCCCCACCCCCCTCCCCATCGACCTGCACTTCAGTTTTTTACTTACAATATATATATGTATGATTATTACACGAGACAATACAGCCGCTTTTCCCTTTCACACCGCCACAACCACATAATATTATAAAGTGAGTATACACCTACATGTGTATCCGTTAGTAAAAATATTTGATAAAAATAAAATATTTTTTTAAATACGAAGTATGTATGGTTTTTTTTTGTCTAATAAATAAAGGGAAAAGAATTAAATGAGAAAAAAAATGTTAGAAAAATGTTTTTTTTCACGTTTTCAAAATTTTCTTGTGACAAAATGTTTCTCATATTATTGTCTATCTATGTTTAAATTTCCATAAAATTTAGATCAAAAAATTATGGTTTTCAAGTCTTTATTGTTCGTTTTTGGGTTTAGAAAAAAAAAAAATTGAAGAATCGAGAAATTCAAAAAATTACCTTTCTAAAGTAAAATCCGGTTTCAGAAAGTTGCTGATCGAGACTTTTAGACAAGTAAATTCATACGTAAAAGGATTCACAGGAAAAAAAAAATTAACAACACTGTAAAAACATAAGCTTCTTCACTTCGTTTAGAATCTAAAATTTCTGATATCAAGAAAATTCTTATTATATCTTGAAAAATATGTAAAATATGTACTTAAAACTTAAATATAACCGAAATATTCATACAGTTTTTGTTTAACTTTTCAGACTAAGCACTATTTTTATTTTTATACCAATACATCCTTTTATACAAACAACTAATAAGATTTCAGTCATTGAACTCCAGAGATGAAACACGTGTGGCCGAGCAGAATGAGAGGTGATTAGACCGATATTGTGAACATCTCAGAAATTATCGTAAATTCTCGATGTATATTTATAAATAACGTTTGTAGTGAATAAAAGTCGAAACAAATTGTCGTATACTGTGTCGTTCGGTTAAGACTTACAAGTGTATTAATGAGGTGTAATTGTAATATAATAATAGTGTAATAAGATGATATTTATATTATGTTATTCCACGAATTTATCAGCGGAGCTACAGATATAGAATACCGTATGTATGTATATGTTTTGACTTTTAGACATGACCTGTGGCATCGATTTTAATTTTTTATAAATATACTCTGTAAATTCGTATTTTGATTTTTTCGTATTACAATAATAATTGAAATAAATTAATAAACTAGCATCAGAATATATTGATAATATTAAATATAATGTAAAAAACGAAATAAATTAAATAATCTTTTGGTACGGGGGTGGCACTTGCCCCCAATGCAGCCCAGGATCCACCCTTGGCGTCATGCTGACGTCCGAAATTCTCAAAAATTGAGTGACAATATTTTAATAAAGGTTTTGGGGATTGGATTGTGGGAGTACAAATTTTGCGATAGAACAAACGGAATTATGGTAAAAAATTATTTTTAAAAAAACTATTGAACTAGCATAATCAACTCTCATCAATCAATTTAGACAGTGATTTATTATTATAATTCCATAAATTGCTATACCAATGTAAAACGAGTTTTCCCATGAGATCTCCCGTTCCCTTAAACCCCTTTTAAGGTAAGTCATATGATTTTTGAGATTTGTTGACGTCGGCTTCTCGTAACGTCATGCTGGTGACCAACATTCTCAAAAATCGAAAGGGCATATTAAAATAGGGGTACAGGGGAACGACAAGTCTCACGCAGTATCAAATTCAATATCAAATGAGCTAAGTCACCTTAAGTACGATTGTAAGTCACGCGTTCACAAAACGCATAAGATAAATTATCGGTCCCACTCATCGACATGAGGTCAGTGTCAAAAAAGCAGGACATACTTCGCACGATGGGTGTTCTTCGCACGATGGATGGGATTCTCTTGACGGGTGTATTTAATTTTAAGGAAACGATAAATCATTTCTTTAATAAAACGATTCTGAACGAGGGAAGTTAATAATATAAAAAAGAAATGAGAAAAAAAAATGTTAGAAAAATCTCCAAAAATTTTTTTTACATTTTCAAAATTTTCTTGCGCCAAAATCTTTCTTAGATAATTTTCTATCTATGTTTAAATTTTCATAAAATTCGGATCGAAAAATGATGGTTTCCGAGTCATATTTGTCAAATTTTGGGTAGTTTTTTCCAAAAACAAAAATTAAAGAATTAAGAAATTCAAAAAATGACCTCTTTAAAGTACAATCTAGAGGCGAATCGGGTTTCAAAAAGTTATTGATCGAAACTTTTGGACAAGTATTTCTATACGAAAATTTGTACACAGAAAAAAAAAAATAAACATCATTGTAAAAAAAACACTAGCTTCTTCACTTCATTCAGAATCTAAAAGTATAGAACAAAACGTGTGGATGTATTTTATATATATTGTACGCCGAATAAAATTAGTTAAGCCTTCATTTGGGTTTTTGGACTGTGCTACAACTTATAATATAGTTTTTTAAACTTACGTGTGCGGTAGATTGAGACATTTTTGTGTTGAAAATTAATTCAAGAAATCAACAATTTCTTTTGTTAGGTTTATGTCGGAACTAGGTTAGCATTTTTGTGTATCATTGTGTTTCACAGAATAGATCAATATTTTTCTGTAATAAGATCTTAAAATATTTCAATTTTTCTCGAATTATTATGATCATCTTTAAATATTGAAAATAACAATATATTTCATATAAATAATAAATTCTTTATAATGTTCGTAACATGCGCGCGCGTGTTGTTGTATTTGTGTAATCCCAGAGTTTATAGTTAGACATGTTGGTGGGTATTTTGCCACCAGTCGGTAATGACGTCAGAATACAAGCTCAAAGGTCGCTAACACTGCGTTCGCCTCTCTAGTTGCTTTTTGTATAATATGTAGAGGCCAAATCGTTTGGGAATATACGTCCGAATAAAATTCTACCATTTTAGTACAGCCGTGGTATACAACTAACGGTTGAGTAGTATACTTCAAAGGAGGAGTGTAAGTAATCACATTTTTGATGTTTTGGTTTCAAATGTGTGTGCGGATAATATAAAATATATACATTTTTTATTTCTGAAATGTACGTACAATGTGCACATATATTTATAAATATTTAAGTGCGGTCTGTATTTCAAAGGTTTATAAGAAACTTTTCGAGCCTAAATTATATTTTTCATTTTTTATTCATTATGCATGTTTTAGTAGTCTTATATTTTTTGTAAATGTATATATATATATATATATAAAAAAAAAGATGATTAATTGTTATTCAAACGTCGTTATATCAAAAAAAGTATGCAAGCATAAGTTGTGTTTAAGTTAATTAAAATGTATTTTGTTTTTGAACGACATTAATGTGTTCTTCACACGGCTGAGATTGATATCTATTTATATTTTTTTATTTCCAGAGGACATTTCTCTTCTCTTTTGTTGAGAGAAAAAAAAATTATCATTGGACCTTATGCGTTTCTCATACAGTGTGTGTCTGGTTAAATTATTAGTAGAAATGATAAATTAAGTAAAGTTCATAAATGTTGATATTATGATAATATGATTTTTTTTCGATACCTTCGCACGTTTCATTCTTCTCGTTACCTGTGTGTGTGTGTAGATAGGTTATGTACATAATTAATAATATGAGAATTGTCAAAAAAAAAAAAAAAAAAATACAACAAACCAGCGATTTACTGCGCAATAATACGACGGTTTTTGTATGTTTTTTTACGATTCTGTGTCTAAGTATTTGCTTATCGTTAAATAAGTGTCCAACAACAAGTGATGTATTTTCTATGAAATCTATCAAAGTGTTTTTTTTTTCTAAGGGTGTTTTTGCGTTTATGCGGAATCGCAATTTTACATACACAGCAGACTTGTTGCGTTTTCATATGAATGCCATTATTTCGTTTATAATTTTTTCGGCTCAATTATGTTATGTACAAATTATATACTATGGTTTAGATAAATTTTTAGTAAGTTTCCATTATTTTAAAATACTAGGCACCTTTCTGTTTAAATCAATTTTAAAATGTTAGTTACTCCAAAAAAGTTGTATTATTTTTGTTATTTCATATTTTAAAATTATCTCTGCGTTCAATTGTAAATTTTTTTTTTTTTGTAATACAGTTCACATTAATATTACTTTCGTTCAATTATCTAAAGGACAATCTCGATGAAACGACGAGGTAGATATTTTATTATTTATGTATAAAATACTATCAATTGTCGCAAGCAACTGGTGGTACCGTTCACGTTCACACGAAAGCGTACTATCATTCTACATAATATTAATTATCATATTATTGTTATGATCATTTTTAATTTATTGTGAAACGTTTTTTATCATCCGACGTCAGCCATAATTTAGATCGGAGATAATATTATAATATATAAATTGCTGTACACTAGTCAATGACTTTTTTTTCTATATAACATATAACACCCTAAAAATTTAAATATGAGTTATTTAATAATATTATAATTTAATAACTATTTTTAGATTTTGAACGTAGTGAAGAAGCTAGTGTTTTTACAATGATGTTTATTTTTGTTTACTGTGAACACTTTCGTAGAAAAATACTTTTCCAAAAGTCTCGACCATGACGACTTTCAAACCGAATTTGCCTCTATATAGTTGGTATTTTAAAGAGGTCATATTTTGAATTTCTCAATCCTTTTTTTCTTTTTTTTGGAAAAATATTTAAAATTTGACAAAAAAAACTCAGAAACCATATCATATTTTGATCCAAACTTTATGAAAATTCAAACACAGATAGACAATATACTATGATAATCATTTTGGCCAAGAAAATTTTGAAAATGTGAAAAAAAAAATTTGGACATCCTTTTCTTTATTTATTAGATAAAAAAAAAAAAAAAGTTAATTTAAGTAAAGTAAAGTAAAGCAAAGACGAGTAAAGTATAGACAAGAAAGTCGGACATACTTCGCTCTACGCCCTACGGGCATTCTTCGCTTTTCGGGTCAGATGTTCTTGGTGGGTGTGAAAGTTCTTGTGAAGTGAATTGACTTTTATTAATAATTATTGATCATTACGAAATAACGATTTATAATTATTGTACATGACGTGTATTGTTGAAGCCCCATAGGGTTTTAATACATATATTGTTTGATAAACGTG
Organism: Stegophylla sp. TES_Ste_2020; assembly: GCA_025469315.1. Lineage (NCBI taxonomy): Eukaryota > Metazoa > Arthropoda > Insecta > Hemiptera > Aphididae > Stegophylla > Stegophylla sp. TES_Ste_2020. The sequence goes on along the minus strand of JAIPRM010001270.1, from coordinate 28,599 downwards.
CGCAAAATGAGCGCCAAAAATGTGTGACTTATTATTCAAATTCATTCGACACCGCAACTTGTCTTTTGCGTATAACCCCCATCCCCCTCGTCACTATTGGTGGTGACTCGGTGGGTTTTCCACTGCTAATTATTTTTTATTTTTATTTTCGATCCAAACTCCCTCCCCCCGCCCGCCATGCTATAGAAACGAAGCCAACTATTTACGACCCCAATATTAATTATTGCGCGTACGTCCAATGTCTATGACGTGTTAATACAGACCGTAGTCCGTTATCACTTATCATTCTCCGACGTCGTCTCTTGCTCGTCCCTTTAATGGTAACACTTAATTAAACTTCATTAATTAATTAATTTTCTTGGTAGAGAGAGCCTATAATATCAGAGAGTGGCCACTCGTGGGTGTCGTAATTCTCTGATAATTTATATTTTATTATCAAGTATATAATTTAAGATACTCTTCCAAGGATTTTAATCATTTCTTCCATGTCCGGGGAACCTGCGCCGTGTTAGTGAAAACGTGTAATTTTGCTGATATGCCTATATCATATTGGCCGTGATAATATTATGTGCGTGTGCGCGCGCCTGCGTACGACTGATGATATCAGTATTTATTAGTCGTGTTAGTACTATAATAGTTTAAGTAGTAGTAGGTAGCAGTGTAGTATTTACTATAATTTAGTCTTATGAATAGAATATTTCTCTGTTCATTAAATACCTGTTTCGTGTACGCGTTTTAAAAATCTGTTATAATTTATGCACTTTTTTTCCCGCTTCTCGAGGACGTTCGTCGTGTCGAAATATTTTCAAATCGAATTTCCAAAACGTGTGTCATCGACGTCCTACTGAGAACAAAAGAGACATTATATATATATATATATATATATATATATATATATATATATATATAGATATTAGAGAGAGAGAGAGAGAGAGAGAGAGAGAAACCAAATCCATAAAGTAACGCGCGGAAAATGGCAAATCGTCGTGTGGGGGGTAATAATATTATAGCCTCGCCGAGTGGTGTTGTGCGTTTAATCACATTTTTTTTGTATTAGTTGTGTTTTAATTTTAAAGCAGCGTCTGGTGATATTTTGATGGTCGTTCGGCGGTGGTATGACGACAATGGGGATTTTATTATAATAAGGTTAAACATGTGTGTAATCACAATTTTCGCGGGTACTTATCCGACCGAGGAGGTTTTTGAAGTTTTCTGTATTGCTCGCTGTTCCGTGTTTTTGTTTTCTTCTTCTCTAAAACTCTCATCAAATACAAACGGTGATGATAATAATATTAAGAGTTACGATTGTTGTGATAACATCGACGTCATTCCATATTTTTACACTTCCGATTGTTTGTTTCCTTTTCTATTTCATCAACGAATAGGGGGTGTGCGCGCGCATTCTAGTAGTCGAAAAACGTCCAGAAGAGAATTACTCACGTGGTCGTGCAAGTGGTGTAGTAATAATTAAGCGGCGGTCGTCGAGATGTCATTTCCTTGTGACCGACCCAACTAGACGGAGGCAAACGGCGTGTAGTAAATTCAGTCTTGTAAAGAATACTTTTATTTTGTATTCAGAATACTTGTTCGAATGAAAACGGATGAAAGGTCGTTCAAAATACGTATTTGAATATTTCCCAAAAAAATGTGTTGCTTTTGGAAGGTCTTTTCAAAATTTTTATCAGATAATGTGTTTATATTTTGTATTGTTTATAAAAACAAATTACTTTCCCCCCCCTCCGAAAAAAGTATTAAAATATAAAATAAAAAAACTAAAAAAATATATTCAAAATCCGTATTTGAATACATTTTTTTTTTAAAATTATTCAGAATAGTATTCAAACACAAAAGTGGGTATTAAAATAGTTTTATTCGAATACTTTACACAAGACTGGTAGTAATCGAGTCGACGGACGCATTATACATACACGTAGTCATTGTACGTCATCATACGTCTTGTTACTGTCGTAAAAATTGTATTTTTCGCGATGAGGTAAAGCAAGTATTATTTTGATTGGCCGTTCGTGTTCCATTAGTAGTGTTATGCGAGTGGGTTGTCGATCTTTTGTATTTTCGCAATTTACTCTGAAAATAATAACGTAATAAAATCCTTTGTTTGCTGTTACTGACTACTTCGCGTTTGGTGTTAAGAAGAAAATAACAAAAAATATTGTTTTCGTCATTCATTGTCCGCATTGATGAAAAAAATAAAAACGAGTAAATGTTACACATGTGTGTATGCGATTCCATCAAAATCAATAAATCATAATATAACATTTTACGTGGAACGAATAATAATTAACAGAGATTGATAATATAATCATAGTAAACTTTGACATCAAACAACAACTGCACACTTCCCTGTGATTATTAACGGTCAATAAAATGTATATTTCATACCACTGGCATTTCAAATAACTAAACTAGGTCTATGATTCAACTCCACTGTTAATAATAATTCGTTAATCAAAATATTATGAGAAAGCTCTTACAGTTTTTTACATGTTATCCTTATTGTATATTTATTACAATTTTTAATTATTTTCAATTTGAATTTGTATCATTCTAATAAACTCGCACGGCAGTATTTGAAGGTTAGGTTAGGTTAGGTTATTTGTACCACGGGTATTCTTCGCGCACGAGGTGGGTATGTAGAATTTTAAAGAAACGATAAACCGCCGTATCTTCAATAATACGATTCTGAACGAAGGAAGTTAATATAATATAAAGAACAAGTCGTCATTTTTAACACGCTCACCAAGAGTATCTAACCCGAGGAGCGAAGAATAACCGTGGTGTAATGTATATCCGGCTTTATTTTCTATACTTTTTATTACCTTACATTACTTTACTTTACTTATTTTACTTTAATTTAGGTACTTAAATTAACTTAACTTGACTTATCTTTGTTCTTTACTTGACTTCAATTTACTTTTTTCTATCTAATAAATAAAGAAAATGAAAAAGAAAAATGACCAATTTTTTTCACACTTTCAAAATTTTTTTGCGCCGAAATATTTCTCATATTTACCGTCTATCTCTATTTTTATAAAGTTTGAATCAAAAAAAAAAAAAAAATGATTACTTTCGATTCAATTTTTGTCATAATATTTTGGGTGGTTTTTTTCATAAGGAAATTGGGATATTTCAGAAAATCACCTCTCTAAAGCTTCTTCGACCTGTAGGCAAATCCGATTACAACAAAAAGTTGCTGGTCGAGACTTAAGGACAAATATTTCCATAAGAGAAAAAATGTTAATAGAAAAAAATGAATAAATAAACATCATTATAAGAACTAATAGTAAATGTACCCCTAAGTATTTACAGGTTAATCCATATTATATTATATTACTCGATATATCATTGTATTATACAGCAGATACGGTAAACTATACACTACAAATTTCATCCATTCGTTATTTTGTAAATTTTTGCATTACAAATAATACAAAATGTCAATGAGATCGTTTCATAATTAATATACAGACGAATGTTCATATCTCTTTAAAAAAATCGTAGAGGATGCACTTGATTTAGTCAAACGTTTTTTGCGAGTAGACATTTTTTTTTCTTTAAATCAATATATATATATATATATAACTCCGTTCATTCATTTTATAATTTTTTGTATAATTTAGACGTTCAGTTTTGGCGTGTAATAATAATTATGGTATGGCGTACGTCTGAATGACGGCCAAAAAACTATGTTGCGTCCTTTTCATCATTCGCACGTGTGTTAAACGCTTTGTTTAGTAACCAAATTCAATTGGATTAATTTCATTGGTTATACAATATATTATTCGTTCGTAGTTTTTTTTTTTTTTTTTTTATTTTATATAGTCGTTCTATTTTTTTGGCGGGTTAACATTTTTTACATTCCCGTTATATTAGATTAATGTAAAATACAGGAATATGGGTAATATTTGAAAATTTACAACGCATACGATTTAATCTTAAAATAAATACATACGTACCTACTAATATTGAAAACGTATTCGTGTATTTAATCGTGATGGACACTGGGCGTGGAAACGAAATTAAAGAAAGTACTCTCAGCTGTGTGACGACACTCCTTCAATAAACGTTTTGATTAAAATTTTTAAATGTCTTATTTGATTTTATGATTTTTTTTCCCCCCATATACAAATGAGAAATAAAAATGTAGACCAAGGGTTCTCAACCTAGGGGGCGCACCTCCCTAGGGAAGCGTCACAAAATTTCAGGGGAGGCGTGAAAGTATTCACATGAAACCACAAAACATGAAAACGTTGTTTATGATGATCTATAGATATTTTGTTTTTATTTTTATTATTATTATTTTTTTGTAAGTAGGTATGCGATTAACGAACATCATTGTGTAACAACCATCAATACTATTTTCAATAATTTAAAGTATATTATTGAACTATTATTACATCCATGTTAATAATAATTAAAGTCATAATGATTTATGTTATATAATATATTAAATTGTATATGACATATTATAATTCAATCTTTTAGTAGTGGAATTGGGGGCGTGACCCCATATTATAATAGTATAAAAGGGGCGGCATGAACCTCAAAAGATTGAGAACCCTTGATGTAGACACACCTAAACGATTATACATTTTAATGTTTATGTATCTCTTATGTATAGTTTCAGCCGAGTTTTCTCTGACTTCAATAATTAGAGTTACTCTGGACTTGACTTTGCCGAAAATGTGAGCCCCCTCCCCGCATACGTCTCGAGTTACATGGTGTATACTGAGCTCGGACGAACGTCAGACCCCACCCTCCCTCCCAAATTCGGATGCGCCTGTGTTACCACTCGTAGCCATGTTTTATTTTTGGTATGTTATGCATAATATCATCATTGCTTGGGATAATTTTGTAAACGTATAGACTGATATTAGCCCGAAAAACTAACAAATTGTGGTATTCAGCCTCGCTGCTATGGTTAATTTCTGGTAGATATTGATCGAATGACTAACAAGCACCGCCATATACTGTTTGATGTGATTTAAATATGATTTAATTGCAAGTTTTTGTGTATATACATCAATGATTTTGGTTTGTGATTTTATTTGGATGTAGTAGTGGTGGCAGTATGTGTGCGTTTTATTTAAATGATGCAGATTGATCAAACCATTCACGCGTGAATTTTTAAACTTAAAAAAAACGTGGCAACATTGTGTGTAGCTGCTGATATTTAAATAATATTGTTTATGTGCGCAGTTGTGTTCTGTAAACGTGCGAAATTATACACCGTTGTGCGCATTCGTACTTTACCCGATTTTATGATCGTGCAGAGAATGCGCGCGCATTCGTATGATGTCCATAATAATAATAATAATAATAATAATAATAATAATGATATCCGCCGATTTGTCGATTAGTTATTTTTGTAATATGCTGCTGCCCTGCCAATCCGTATAATGGTTGATGCGCACGTGTGTTTTTTTCCAATATTGTTATGGTTATCAACATTAGCGGTGAACTATAATAATATATATTATGTATATTACAATAGTAAATATTTATAATCATTTGAGGCGAGCTGCAGGTTGCATGCTGTAAACATCTGCAGTTTAGTAATATACCTATGTATTAATATTTATAAAATGATAAAACACTAATTAAATTCGTATACAGTGTAATAATACACGTGATAAGGATTCGGCCAGTGACGTGTGTAGGATTTTTAAAAGAGGAGTGGCTAGAAGAGTTGAAGGGAGGGGGGAGTGACTCCTTTAGTGGAGTAGGAGGAGGAGGTGGCTAGACGATCATTATGTTGATCATCAGCGTTTGGTTATAGTAAATGAAAGATATAGAAGGCAATTGGAACGTAATATTTAAAAAATTATTGATAATAGAAGGTGGCGTTGTAGTAAGTTTTTAGTTAAAACCTATATTTTCATACATAGTTATATTTATATATCTGTATAGGATATTATTCGCTCCTGGGGTCAGGATACTCTTGAAGGGTGTGTATAATTTTAAAGAAACGATAAATCATTTCTTCAATAAGAAGATTGATTCTGAACACGAAATAAGTTAATATAATATAAAGAACAATATAATAGTCGTCATTTTCAACACACTCACCAAGAGTATCTGACCCAAAGAACGAAGAATATCCGTGGTGCGAAGTATGTCCGGCTTAGTTGTTTATACTTTACTTAGCTTTACTTTACTTCTTTTTATTTAATATAATATAAAGGAAACAAAAATTAAATAAGAAAAAAAAATGTTAGAAAAATGTCCAAAATTTTTATTCATATTTTCAAAATTTTCTTGCGCCAAAATGTTTCTCATATTATTGTCTGTCTATGTTTAAATTTCCTTAAAGTTTGGATCGAAAAATGATGGTTTCCGAGTCTTTTTTTTTTGTTAAATTTTAGGTAGTTTTTTCCAAAAAAAATATATTGAAGAATTGAGAAATTCTAAAAATGGCTTCGTCTAAAGTACCAACTAAAAGCAAATCCGGTTTCAAAAAGTTACTGATTGAAACTTTTGGACAACTAATAATGATTACCAAAATTCCCTAATTGATTTTGAAAAATGATTTTGTGTACAGAAAAAAAATAAATAAAAAAGATAAACATCATTGTCAAAACACTAGCTTTTTCATTTCGTTCAAATCTAAAAATTAATTTATAATATATAATCAAACATAGCTATAGTTCAAGGTAATCCATGTATACCTATTTAATTTAAAATGTATTTGAAACAATTTGTTTATAATTTTATTATTTTTAAGTGCATTATTCGAAAGACACTGATGTTAAAGTACATTTGTATAACCGTTAATTAACAATTTTTATTAACAAATAATTCAATATCAGTTTTTCTATTGTTGGTAATATTATTATATTCATAATGACCAAGACTTCACATAATATACCGGTTTCGTTTAAAATAATGCAATTGCATAGGTATTCAATTACTGTTTGAACACTAATGACTTTTGTTTTTATCAATCATTAACGGGTAACAATATTATCATATTGTAATGTACACGAATATGTTAATTGAAATTATTTCGCATTATTTAAAATAATAAATAATAAAATTGTGAATGAAACGCGTAAAAACTCCCCCAACCCGGTTGGGGATTTAACTAGGTTTGGTTCTAGATCAATAGGTGTTTTTGTACGATCGAAAAACAAAAATGAAAATTTCAGAACGCGGAAACTTTGTACTGTTATTATAATATGTGAAATACGATTTAACATATTCAACAAATTGGTCGGAACAACTAATCTCAGGTTTTTTGAACACTTTTACACGAGCAATATAGTTGCACGAATCTGGAAATTAACACAATAAGAAATATCAAATCTTTTGTCACCAGCATCACTAAAAAAAAAAAAAAACCAAATAACGAACTATGGATTTTTAAATTCTATGTAGCTCTATTATACATGTAATTTTGAGTATTCGTTTTAGATATATTTAATTGCTTATAACAGAAATCTTTACAATTTTATTCACCTCGTTTTATAGTGCGCGTTACATTAGTTACAAATTTTTTACTTATATTGTATTATATAAAAAATTTACTCTTTTACATTGTTGGACCGATTAGACCGACCAACATTTAAAATTAAGTTTTAATAAACGGTTGTAGATCTAAACAAAGTGATCATCGTTGCACTTCGATTCCTCCTAATCGCCAGTTCTCAGTTAGGGTTCGCATCGCCTGGATCCGATTGTTTTCATAATATAGTACTATAATATTAAAATGCACGGGTACACTCGATTTTTCTATTCCAACACGTGCTGCAACACCAGTGCGGCAAGTCTAATCGTGTTCAGTGACGCCCCCTCCCCCATTGCTGTGGTTACCACGTTATGCAGCGAATGCACGTGCTCTTGTGAATATGTGTGAGTGTGTGTACGACGTACGTATTGGGTTTATATTATAGTAATTGCATGTTTAATGTACGGTATCATTCGCGAATTTTGAGTTGTCTGTTAAAAATAGTTCGTAAACAGTTCACCGAGTTTGCAGGCTATAATATAAATTACTTAGAACACAAGACCCAACATTACTTCGTGTTACCATACCTAAATTTATTATTAGGGCTAGAGACTTAGCACTAGGAGTTAGCATGTTTTATTTCAAAAATCATTTAAAACATAGCTAAGCAGTGTAGAAATGCGTTTCATAACGTCAGGAGTTGTATGCAGTTCTCTTTAATTTGCATATTTTGCATATTTAGCTCTTTTTTTTCGATATATAAGTGCATATTCCGGTTCTATTTGAATTTTAAGTGCATATTTCACACATAGTTTTCAATATTTAATTTGAGTTTTCTTGGTACATTGGATAAATTTTTACTGAATACTCGAAGAAGAGATTGAATATTATTTGTTTTTAAACGTAAGCTTAAAAAGAAAATAAAGATTACAAATAGAAAAGAAATTTCATAAATTATAGAAGAATTAATAATACATATTAAAATACATTATGCAATACAGTTTTTAAATATTTTGAGTTTTTACAGTAAGAGATATTTATGTTTTATAAGAGATTATTATTTTAGCATTTTTGTACATTTCGTCAATTTTATAATAGCATATTTGGTACATTTTTAGAGCATAAATGCATGCAATGCATATTTTAAGTTTTTTCTTTGAGCTATAAGTCCCTAGCCCTGAATTATTATACATATTTAGTAGAAACGAACGACGAGGCAGCTGAAAGATATCGGTTATCCGCGTTTAAGAAGACTCGGTCTTCCACTTGAGAGAGAAAAAAAAAACACGGTTGTGCTGGACTCGTCGAAATGATGATGGTGTATATTGTATTGTATAGCACACAACCAGAACAGAACTCGACCCTCACGGTCTCCCCCCCCTTCTCTCCTTGTGTATATATATATATATATATATATATGTAATAATATTATTTTATATTGTCACATTATTATATTTTGTGTATAAAATAATATAATATATATATAAATAATATTATGTGTACACGTGTAGTGCCGCCGAGCAGCGCTATTCGGTCATTGGCGGCGAGTGGCGCGTAAACCCTGTGACGTGCGCGCATACCAATACACACACACACACACACACACACACACACATCCACGCGCGCACACACTCGTAGTATGCGGCGGCGGCGGCGGTCCGAAGTAACAGGTGTCATTACGATAGCGGCGGCGGCGGCGGCATCGTAGCGCCCCCGCCGGCTAACCCGCTCCATGTGGTGTGGATGGGTGATGGCTGGGCGGGGTAGGGGCTCTCAGATGGTCGGAAGAGGAGCCGGTGACCTCGGTCGGACCGGCGAATTGCGTCGCACTTTCACACGCCGCCGCCGCCGCCGCCGCCGCTGCGTCGCCACCACCGCGTCGTCACCCTGGCCGCCGCCGCCGCCACATTCCTTTGGCACCATAAGCGTTTTGGCTTCCGGCCGGCCTCAAGCATCCGAACGAGCTTTCGGTGGGGAGGGGGGAACTCTAAGAAAGCGGGGATGATGATGTGTCCAAGGTTGAAGTCCGCCGTCCGCCCGACGACACTCTTCTTGGTGTGTGATTTAGGTTTTTTTTTTATATATATATATATATATATATAATGATTATTTTATACGAAGCTGGCGCCAAATATTATTTATGGATTTTTTTTTCCACGAATATTTTTGAGTTTAAAATATTATATATTATGTAATTGAATTTATATTTTTAATATATTATGTATATAAATGGCGCAACATTGGATTTTTTCAACGGGGGTGTCTACTTATAAATTATTTAAATATAAAATTAGAATCAAATGTTTATGGGCAATTCACAAAAATAGTTCATTATACAGAAAAATTTCATATAGCAAAATCTAACTGTCTCAGTTAACATGAATATTGTTACCTGATAGTAAAATCATTATTGTACTGATATCTATACACCTATAATATACATTTAAATTTATAATCTTCAACAAATTAGAAAGATAAATAGTTACCTATACTGTTATAACAATAATGCAAATTATGAATTCCATAAAAAAATTCAGTAAAGACATTTTATGAGCATTTTTTGTATATTTTAGATTTTTTTTAGCGCATATTTTTGCATATTTTAGAATTTTTAGTACTTTTTTTGCATGTTTTTAGTGCATAAATTAATGCATATTTAATATAAGGTCATTAAATTCACAGCCCTGGTCATAATACATTAAATTTATCGCCTCCGCCACTCTTATTTTCGTTAACTCGCGCCCCCATCCTTTTACTTTTGTTTCACACTCATTATTAAATATATATTAAACAAACAATTTTTTTTTGTTTCAAAACTGATTTGAATGAGAGGTATGTTTTCTTTCTACCGCTCCCCAATAATCGAAAATATCCTTTGACTTGCCGTGCAACGTGGATATGATTCGGTTTGATAATCGTTAATTTTGTGACTATGTATAAATATGTATAAGATTCCAATTAACGACTATGAAACCGGAATGTCAACAAGTCGCAGAGCAAGTTGGGGATATTTTCGATAATATGCTGTCAGCGATCGGAGTCTCAGTCGCACCTTTTTGGCCACGATAGAAAACTTATTTCAAGTAAATATAATATTATATATAATAGTATTTATAAAGATGATTGTGGCGATAGCAAACAAGTACCGAAAAAGTTGAAAATGTGAAAAGAATGTTTATAATTTATTTTACAATGCTTTTTTCGTATTAAATTGTTTTCATTGTTCTCAATAAATATAGGGGAATATTTAATTAGAAGAGTAAAAATAAATATTTTTAATAATAGCCATAATTTTTAAGTAAAATTTTCTTATAGAAGCTAAAGCTCTGTTTAGAATAATTGTCCTATTGAATTTTTTATCAAAGAAATGATTTATAGTTTCTTTATAATTTAACAACCACCTTAAGAGCGATGAATACCTATGGTGTGTGTAGAAGTCCGTTTTTTTTTTTCATTTTTAAGGGTTTTTGTTCCGCTTAGCTGTACAATTTTTAAATTATTTGACACGTCGTCTGGGCTCGTTTTCTTGAGACTAAGAAAGTCTTTTTATTTTTTGTATGCCAAACGTTCTTCAATTCCGTTTCAAGTAACAATTCGGTTTCGTTTTAATTTTGAAATTTGTTGAAAATTGAATTTTCCATACTCCTACCATGTTATACACATTGGAAATTTTTCTACTATAAGTACTTGCCTAATGTTACTATTATTATTATTATTATTATGACATCGATATAATACCATATAGAATAACATTATCTCAAGATAATTCGCTGTTGTGTGAAGATAATATGAATGTGTCGGTTGCGCAATTTTGATTTTTTTTTTCACTCCGATAACGTGTGCGCGCGCGCCGTTTAATCCGTTCCTAACACACTGATAACATATAATGCAAGTATACAATATGTAACCACCGCACTGATAACGTATTTTTACATACCAATATGTAAAATATATATATATAGTATGAGTGTCCTTCGTTATTTTTGTGATAGTAATTTGTGTGTGTGTGCTGCTATGCTAACAACGACGACAAATATTAGGTTATTATATTTATTATTTTTGTGTAAATAAACCGTATTTATATTATTTTGTATAGGCGTACTTGTGTTATATAAATTATACCGATTAATTATTTCCTGTACACTTTATTATGTGCGCCGCCGCCTACAGTTGTGAAATTATTCTGATCTGTCTTGTTAAAAATTCGGTATTATTTTATCCGATTTGGAGAAGAAAACTAGGAGGAAAAAAAATAAGTGTCAACGACTGCAATTATTGAACCTGGTATAATAATATAATATTATAAACAGTTTTGATAATATTCAAACTTACGCAGAGCATGTTTACGTAGTACTTGATGTGTGTGTGTGTGTGTGTGTTTTATTGTATATATATATATATATAATATAAATTCCTTTATTATTATTATAGACATTCGTCTGTGACGCAATCAAGGGTTGATGAAGGGGTGGACACCTGTGTGACACACCTCCATCTTCTGATCTCGTCATACACATTTTATTTTTTCATTTATTGATTTTAGATTCTGAACGAAGTGAAGAAGTTAGTGTTTTTACAATGATTTTTATTTTTTTTTCTGTGTACAACTTTTTATATACTTGTCCAAGAGTTTCGATCGGTAACTTTTTGAAACCGGATTTGCCTCTAGATGGTACTTTAGAGAGGTCATTTTTTGAATTTCTCAATTCTTCAATTATTTTTTTGGAAAAAACTACCCAAAATTTGACGAAAACGACACTCGGAAACCATAATTTTTTTGATCCGAACTATACGAAAATTTAAACATAGATAGAAAATCATTATATAAGAAAGATTTTGGCGCAAGACAATTTTGGAAATGTGAAAAAAAAAATGTTTGACATTTTTCTAACGACGAGCGAAGAACACCCATCGTGCGAATTATGTCCGGCTTTTTATTTTGTAAAAATATAATAACCGTCCGTACTCTTGTCTACGGATATTTTTTGGTAGTAGGACAAAAATCTCTCGGTTTTTTTTTTTTTTTCAAAATCGATCACATCGGAAGATCGATGGTAGGGTGTAAAATTATGATGTATACGTACTTTTACAATATCGTATAAATAAATTCTACGTGTAAAAGGTAGATTGGTGGTTGTTAGGTTAGGCACAACACGTATCTAAAGCGGCGGCGGCGGCATATTCGTACACGTCATACGCGCGCTGTGTGTTCTCTAGCATCCGCGACCGCGCACTGACAGTTTCGTAGCTTTTTTTCGCTGCCACGCCGCGCTTCACATTTCATGACGTCAACATTGACCTATTATTTTTTTAGTCGTTCCTCTGTGTATTATTATTATTATTATTTATTATTATTATTATCGTGTGTACTTATTACGTATTATATATGTACCCCAGTAGTAGTAGTAGCGAGCGAGCAAGTGCTGCGTGTGTATTTATTTATACGTACATTTATGTTATTATAACTGTGGTAATTATTATTCGTTTAGTTTAGTAGGAAAATAAATCCGATATTTTAAACCGTCGTCGGCCGGCTAGCTAGCTTCCTGGTGTGTGCGCTCAAAGGCGTGTCCGGGCGACAACCGGTTTTCGCGCGGCACGTTCGTGTTTGTATTTTTGGCGCCGACTAAACTAATTATTTATAAAACGTGTGCGGTACGTACGTACGTACATCCTAGTTTGTGTGCGCGCTCCTTGTTACCGTTCGCCGCCACCGCCGCGTAACGGTGTGCAGCACACACCCCGCCCGCCGACCACATATTATGTGAAAATCGCTCGAGGCGTGAATTTGCGCTCCCCGCGACGAACGATTGTCGTTTTCGGCCCGTGTTTTTAGTTTTCGGAAAAAAAAAATTTCAATTTCTTCTTTAGTTATACATTACAGCCATCATCCCCGATGAAAAAGGTAGTAGTTAACGCACACTTTTTGTCTTTCTGATATTATGGGCATATATTGTGGTAAAGCATGTATTAGTTCTTTCTCCGTTCTCTATCGAGAAATAGATAAGAATAATAGTATACTTATCTATTTCGACGATGTTTCCACGAAAACGGCTCAGTAACTTTTTTTTTGACCAAAGAGGTTAGAAATAATTATTTTTTTCATAAATGCCAAAGACCATGCGAAATCGTGCGAAAAAATCATTATCGATTATAAATTAATAAAAAAGTAAAGTAAAGACGAGAAAGCCGGACATACTTTGCATCACGGGTATTCTTCGCTCCTTGGGTCTGATACTGTTGGTGGGTGTGTAGAATTTTAAAGAAACGTTTGATCATTTCTTCAATAATACGATTCTGGACGAAGGAAGTGTTATTAATATAAAAAAGAAGAATATTCGTCTTTTTCAGTACACCCACCAAGAGTATATGACCTCAGACTTATTTCGTTGGGGGGGGAGGGTGGTGATTTAGTTAAAAGACGTCTTCGTTCCATGTAAATCTTTATGTACAGACGTCGATGATAACTAGGGCTAGGGACTCATAGGTCCAAAAAACTTTAAAATATGCATACATTTATGCTTTAAAAATGTATCGAATATGCTATAAAATTTACGCAATATGCTCTAAAAATATTATGCAAAAATATTAAAATAATCTCCCATAATAAATTAATTTTACTATAAAATCTCAAAATATTTAAAAATTGTATTATATTATTTATTATTAATTCTTCTTCTATTTTTTATTATATTTCTTTTTTTTTTTTTTTTTTTTATCTTTATTCTTTTAAGCTTACATTTAAACAAATCAAATATCAAATAATATTTAATCTCTTCAGTTATTCAGTGAACAATTTTCCGATGGACGTCAAGAAAACTCAAATTAAATATTGAAAAATATGTGAAATATACACATAAAATTCAAACGTAACCGAAATGTGCTGGCACTTATATCGAAAAAAGAGCTAAATATGCAAAATATGTCAATTAAAGAGAATCGCATACTAAAACTCCTGGTGTTATGAAACGCACTTCTATATTACTTAGCTGTGTTTTGAATGAATTTTGAAAAACATGCTAACTCCTATAAGTCCCTGGCCCTAGTGATAACTGGCATGCACGCGCGTTTTCCGAGTATATATATATATATATCATTCGTGATCGATATTTATATTATTGTTACGGATACACGTCAATTGTCATCACACACAAATCGTGATATTATGCGCACGGCATTATTATTATTAGAGTGTACATTGTATCTATATAATGTGTGTGTGTGTGTGTATGATTGACAGCCGAAAAACGTTGCGCGCGCACGCGATCTCGATACGGTGACGGCGGGCGCGGTGGTGGGGCTCCGTGTCGGGGTGGGTGACGTGTGTAGGGAGGAGAGGTAGTTGTGGTGGAGAGGCAGTGGTAGAGGAGCGACACGGTCGCGCGTCGTCGTCGTCGTCGGACGATTTTCGATTATTGACCTTTCGTCAATGTGTGTGTGTGTGTGTGTGTGTGTGTAGGATGTGTGGAAAGTGTGACTTAATAATAATAATTTTCGCGTATTGTATGTATTTCGTACACGGCGGATACTCGTCACACGCGCCCTTGTTGTGTGTGTGTGTGTATATACACACAGCTTTGTATTAACCATAAGAGGGGGCCAACATTTTTTTGGACCAATTCTATTTTTTGTACCCCCCCTCAATTTGCCGCCCTCGTTTGCAAATCATATATTTTGACTATTAATTAGCATAAAAAAAAGCTAGTGTGGGGGGCGGGGTATCACACTTCCCCACTCCCACCATTCACGCCGGCCCTGATTATTTAATTAAAGTTCTCTTGATAATTTTTTTGGTTTTTAAGTTATTGTATTTTTTTTTTTTTTTCGTTAAGCTATCGAGTCGATTGTTTTGACTGTGATAACAGTGATAGCAGTTTTGGCATAAACAATGTTATCAGTTATCCCTACCATAATATAGTTTTCATAATACATAGAGTAATATCTATATGATGAGTGATAATACTGTTTATACCAAAATATGATCTCTATGTTATCACGATTAATTATTAGCTGTCGAATATTTGTTTTTAACAATCTACTCGATTTCATTTTTTTAAGCTGGTAAAATTAAAATTAATTATACAATTTTTTGAAAAAAATTCAATCACATGGTTGTTTTGTATATACGTCTTTTAAAGTAATAAAAAGATTTCATGCAAGGTGCCTATTAGGGACTACTATTATTGCCATATTTAAAATATTTAAAAATAAAATCAAGGGGGAAAAAAGTTCGGAGTCACTGACTTTTTAACGAGGGGGCCAGGCGCCCCCTAATGCCCCTCCCCCGTGGTGACGTGCCTAGTGTATTAACAGGGCATTAGGTACTTTTCCCGAAATTTCATGGAGAAAAAAATACCAGCGATATCGATCAGCTGTACCAACATAGAATCCAAAATTCTTTACAAATTATTCGAATGGTACCAACATAGATTTATATTAAATACATTTATTTAATGTTAACAAAACACAACAATAAAATACAAAAAGGAGGAGGGAATTATTGAATATATAATTAATTTTGTCGGCGGTATATAGTACTTCCCCTGGCCTGTGGGGCGATTATCAAGCCGAAAGGTGGTCCCCACGTTGCACAACAAACCGAGGGATATTTTTGATTTGCGGAGCGAAGCGGAGTCGACCAAACACCCGGTGAACTGACCTACGCAATGATAACATGTTACTTTAACTACCTCATCTGGATTGTCCATTAAATTAATTGTCCATATCACAGATAAACTATGTGATAAGCCACAGCCATACTTGTATTTCAAGGTGGTGCATTTAGGAATACAAAATTCTGAATTGAAAATTAGAACTCATTTGACGTTGGCTAGATTGGGTTATTTTTTTCATTTTTTTTCCCTTCCATGAAATTTCGGTAAAAGTACCCCCCAATCCCGTATTAACATTTTCCGTCGTCGGTCTGATCTACATCAACAGTAGTGATCTACGATGGGGGCGGCCGCGGCGGCGGCGGAACACAGTCTTATCGACCGCGATTTTTTATCTTTAATTTTTTTTTTCTTTTCATCCGTATATAGCTGATATTATTATTATATTATTTTGTGCGGTTTAGCCGAATGAACGGGTTTTACTATAGATTTTTTTTTTCACACGGCCGCGCGTTTCCCCCCCCCCGTGCTGCCTGCCTGCCTGCCCGCCCCTCATCACAACCACGCGCGCGTGCGTCATCCTCTCGGTCGGTCGAACCGGTGTGTGTGTGTGTGTGTGTGTGTGTGTGTGTGTGTGTGTGTGTAGGCCACCACTACTACAGAATTCCGAAGGTTTTTTTTGTTGTTGTATCGGCGAAAAACCATAGCATAAACGACGTACAACTCTGTATACACGCGCTGACATTGAGAAAAAAAAAAAAATTACATCTCGCGTAGAATATACACTGACGATACAAAAATTATAATATATGCCGTGTGTGTGTGTTACGTCGTCGTACGTTTCGCATTTTTTTTTTTTTTTTTATTTTTCGCATGCGCGTGTTTGACCCGAGGCTGGGGGGAGGAAGCAGCGACGATACGAATCTCTCGCCGTTTTTCGCACGTGTTTGACCTGTGACGCGCGCGCGCGTGTGGATACTTCGCGAATGCGGCGGCGGCGATCGTAGGATTTAATGAGTACGATGACGATGACGGGGGGGATCTAGAATCTAGATCCTGTGTAGCTCGGGCGGGCGCGCCGACACGTGTCAATAATTTCTTCGGGCCCGTTCAATGTCCGCCGCGCGCGTGTACGACGACGACTGTTGATCTTTTTTTTTATTTTTTTTGGTCTCCAAAACGCGCGCGTTTTCGTGTGACGATAATAAATAAATTACATGTCTATAATATATTTACAACTCGTGTGCGTTATGACGTCGTCGTCGTCGTCGTCGTCGTTAAACAAAATATTACCAGCCAGCGAAAGCAAATATTATTATACATATTAATATATTATATTGTTATTAGTGGCTTTCGGAATAAACACAAAAATACACACCACACGATTATAATGTATTATTTGTATAAAATATTGTGTGTAGATTATTTTAAGAACCCGCGACGTGGTGGTGCGTAGGCAGCGTGTGTACACCGTTGTAGAGTATAATAATATTATGAATGTAATTCGCCCGAACGACGAATTCTCTATGCTGTTGTCATAGCTTGGAATATTTTCCGTTAACCCGCTCTCTCACTTACTACTAACACATGCCGTGTGTTTTTTTCCACGAATGCGAGCATTTTATGTATGTTCTGAACCTTCGATAAAATAATAACTAGGGCCCGGATTTAAATGCACTAAAAATCATCGAAAAATGCTCTAAAAAAACAGTCGAAAATGCACTTAAAAAATGTATTTTCCCTTGAAAATGCCGTTAAAAAATGAATTTCATTGCGAAAATGCACTGAAAAAAGGTCCTATACATTTTAATATTTTAATTTATTTTACTATTTGCCGTCTGTCGAGTCCAGGTGACCTTCAAAGATAAGATTCAAACTTTATAGCAATTACAGAGAGATTTATAGATATTATTAAGGAAAAAACCAAAAAACATGGATTATAATATTTTTAATTAGCTAAATTTAAATTATTGACTTGTATAATGTACAGATATTATAAATTTAATTAATTAAAATTGTAAGGTTATTGTTCAAATATGCATTAAAACGAATAAAAGACTTAAAAATGCTGAAATATGCCCTAAAAATGAAAAAACATCGGAATATGCAAAATAATGTAAAATAAAAGTTTTAATTTTGAGGTATCCGTCATATGAAACAAATTTTCTAGTTGGAAAGCATTTCCTAAGATCATCCAAAAAAATATGCATTTTGCACTGAAATCCGGGCCCTAATAATAACACTATTTGGAAAATTTTCCTTCGTTTTCCCATATTATTATATCGATATTAATATTTTATAAAATAATAAGTTTTTTAAAGCTGGGCATACTTCGCTTGCCACCGTGGGTAGTCCCTTCTCGGGGGTAGTGTACTCGTACATGTAAAATATATATATATATATAACTAATGATTATTGAGATTTCTTTTTGGGTCTGTTAGAGATGCTAATATATAATATATGAGTAAAGTGCATTGAAATTTCCGTTTATAACATCAAGGATTAAAAAATTTTTTAATATAAAAATTACTATAAAAACGAGATATTTCCAAAATTCTACCATACTCATTTCAGTGGTACTCTCAGTTTCGAAGTTACGACCAAATTAATATTTAATCGATTTCATAAAAATCAAATTTAACATATATTTTACCAATTTTACTCAAATTTTTTATGAGAATCTCTCAATATGCTTTGGAAAGTTTACGCGAACGAAACTTTTGGATACGATTTATTTGACAATAAAAGGTGGCCAGGAAAAAAATAGATATCATTGTAAAAATCATTCCCCACTAGCTTTGTCGCTCTACTGAAAGTCAAAAATACATTAAATAAAACGATATTCGGTAAGATTGAAACGACGGGGAGGGGGGTGGCTTAGGTGTTAAGGGGTTTCTGTTTTTTAATTCCCGAGATTATTGCAAAATTGTTTTTTCGCAAACAGTTGCTGTTTATTATTTTCAATAATGTATTGAATTTACGGTCGTTATTTGTTTTTTACAATTAAATAATACTTGTTTAAAACCGTGTGTTGATCTGAATATTTTGTTAATTTTAAGGTCGTTATGAACAAGTTTTTTTTTTTTTTGTCGAAGGTTTATAAAATGTGTAAGAAAATACGTAAATGTTATTTTGCCTTATCGCGTCGTCTCGTTGTTTACTCTGCACAATGAACATGTTCAGCGTGTTTTTTGTAGTTCGTGTAGTAGAGTAAACCTTTCCCATCGCATTGCTAATTATTATTATTGAGGTTTTCCTACAGAGCCTATTTACAGGTACATATTATTATAAATCAGAGAGTGGCCTCCTCTTATCATTTAATATACGGATGGGGCGCGCCATATTGTTTAATTTTTTCGTCCAAACATTATTAAATTATTATCAGCACACATCATTTATTGTGTCTCATCAGTTTATATATAACTATAACATTTCATTTTAACTTATTTGATAATATTGTTTGGACAAAATGTTATCACTGAAAACACACAGAAACCAATCAGAAACGACATTCAGTGGCTACTCTTATATATATATATATAGGCTCTCCTGTGAATTCCTGTATTTTAATCGACTCTTGTCTCTTTATATTTTGTCATTATTGTGATGTGCATCATTTTTTCCCATATTATTATTATAAATATTATCATATTTTTTCCAAGGTTTTATTCTCTTTATATACATTAATATGCGCATTCGTCATACACACACACACACATTATAATTTACGCACGTATCAGCGTTTTGATTAGTCGAAGGTCCTGGGCAGACTGTGTGGCTCTGCAACTGCTGATACCGGACACTAAAAAAAAAAAAAAAAAAAAAATAAAAATCGCGCACGTTTAACGTTTTCGAACGCAGCATAATAATAATAATAATATGATACTTGGTTTTGGATTTGTGCAGTGTATTATAATGCGAGGGAAAATAAAATTTTCTCGTTGCGCGCGCGCGCGCGCGTGTGTGTACGAGTGGCAGCAGCGGGTTGGTAATTTCTTAAAATAGCAAAAACAATAATCCGTTATAATAATATTATATACTACGACGTCTTTTTTATCAAGGGAGACGACGTAGGAGTTTCCGGGAAAAAGTAACTAGCCTAAATATATATATATATATATATGTGTGTGTGTGTGTGTGTGTGTGTGTGTGTGTGTGTGTTGAAAAAAATGGCATGTTGTAAATTACCGAAAAACTTTCGTGTTGCCAAAAATACAAAACATTCTTTACGTGTACGGCTCTCTCAAGAGCCTCTCGAACAACGGTTGTCCTAAATAATTTTTCCTCGTCCATTATAAAATATCGCGCGTGTTTAATATCATCCAACTCGATGAGCTTTTGGTATATAAAACTGCACTATACACTACGGTGAAGATCGGTTGGAGTGGATAACCCACACAAAATCTTTTTTATGTTTTCAAAATAAAAAAAAAAAAAGCACAATCACATGTAATCTAGTAAGACAAGTGAATTTTCGTATTATTATTTTGCAAAAATTTGGTTTCTCCTCTCATAATATTCCTAGTTCAAAATATCCCACATTAAAAACATCCCCATTCAAAATATTCTTTATTTTAAGTAATTTCTCTTTCAATCCCATAAGTTTTCCACAAAAATTAAAATGAATAATTATATGATTTTATAATATTCATAATATATGCTTCCAAACATATTGTGTATTTCGTTTTATAAGTAATGAGTTAATTTAAATATCATATTTATATCTAATTATAATTAATATTATATTTAAAAGAACAATTATACGTTATTCCTTACTTAATTATTTAAGTGTAACAGGACGATTGTAATTAAGAACATAAGGCATATATAGCTATAATAGCCTATGTCTTAACCTGTGTTCATTTTTCTAATTTTTCAGACTAGCCAATATAAATTAAAACTTGTAAAATATATTTTTTGTAACTTTCTGCTTATAAATTTTAAAAATTACAAAAATATATAGAATCATTGGAAATAATATTCTCAGGACATACATCATTTAGTTTTTTTAAGTCTAAAAAATTACCGACTACTACATTATGTGCAATGTTAATTTTACATTTGACATATATTTTTGAATAATATGTTAAACGTATATGTGTTGAATTCGGGGGATATTTTGAAGCATGCTGCACGGGATAATATTTTAAGGGTGCTCCCAAAGATTTGTGATGTGTCTTCGATTTAGTGTCTCGCACGCAAGTTTCTTCTCGGCCGCATTTAAGTAATTTTTCATTTATTCGGGGATCTGTAGTCTTCCCGGCGGCGCTGTGTACCACAGCCATCATGACGTTTCCACGAACTAAGTGGATATGAATCGCACAGGTGTTTTTTTTTTTTTTTAATATATATTTTGTAAAACTTTTTGACGCCGTTTGTTTCGAGTAGTGGCGGTGGGTTTTATTTCCACGGGTAAATCGGTGTAAATCGGTAGCTGTTACGTAACGTGTACATATTAATTCCAATATTGTGTTTAATAATAATTATTATTATGAATTACCGTTTGTATTTAGTGTACACGTGCGCCGCCGAGTGTACTAACCTAGCATCGATTTTCCCGAGTTTTGATTAACAATAATATACACCTATAAAAAATGTTATATTAATAATAATAATAATAATAATGTGTTCTGTCGGTTTTTAAGGTAAGATATTATTATATTTTTGACGTTCTCTCCGATAACAACAACTATACACGTCGAACGGTATGATCTATAAGTGTTGCGAATAAAATATTATATCACGTTATAATACACACACACACACACGATTGCGATAGTGTGTGTGTGTGTTGTGTATGCGTGTTGTAGTACCCTATATACCGAGCGCCACGTGTATTTTTAGACCCGCACTGGTCCGCTCGTAAAATATAATACACACACACACACACACACACACACACACATATATATAATATATATTTTGGAAATATACCTACGCGTGTAGGTAAACTAAACGACGCGAGAGGTAAAACCGCCGCAATACAACTTAATACTACTTAATATAATAATGTATTATAAAATGCGTGTGCGTATGTGGATAATAATTATAATTAATTCAACATGTGCGCGCGCGTGTGTATGAGTTTGTTGTGCGTAGTACACCCGAGAGGAAGAAAACGACGACGACCGAAACTGGTTGGTCTGGTTTAATGTGGCGCCGCCGCCGCCGCCACCACTGCTGCCCGTGGTTGTTAACTGGACTTTCCTAAAATACATCTCCAGGCAAGGACGAGTCGTCGTCCCCGGCCTTATAGCAATAATAATAATAATAATAAATACTTTTAATATGCGTGTAGTGTATACACACATTGTACGAAATCGAATTCACCCGTGGCAGACTGGCGAAACACAACACACCACACAACACAACGCTTTCTCAATCCGGGAACCCAATTATTATTATTACTGGCTATCGACTGCTGCATTGCAAACGGATCAGAAAGCTGCTGGTCCAAAATATTTAGTGAGAAAGAGAGAGAGAGAGAGAGAGAGATCAATCTGAAAAATAAAAAAAATCATCGACGAGAGGAGATAAAGTGAGTACACACGCAGTACGCCGCCTCTCCTCATATCCTGTTGTGCAATGTTTGTTGTGTATGCGAGTTTCTGTGTGTGTGTGTGTGTGTGTGTGTGGTGTGACGTAGGTACCAGTGGGCTCACTTGTTGCACCACGTACGTTGCACTTTGAATGTTTCGTACGCAAATTTTTCAATCGAAATACCTTAAAAAAGGGGGTGATGGTTAATTTTATTGTGGTAGACAGGTGGTATATACTAGTGGTGGTGGTCGTATGTCGGCTTCAAATTTTGGTACGAGACACGGTGTGAACCTGTGTGCTGTATAACGTTTTTTTTTTTTTTTTTTTTTTATTGCTAAAATATTTCTTCGTTTTCAAACAAATAGTTTTGAAACGTCGATAAAACACGTATCGTGCTTGAAATTCGACTGCGTAACGTTTAAAGCATACACCAACGCCGCTTATACGGCATAATTATTTACTGTGTTTGAATTTTTTTTTGATGTTGGTGTCTCAAAATCGCACATTTTTGACTTTTGAACGTTTTGCAGGCAAAACAAATGTCGCAGAACAAAATATAAAATAAATACCGAAAATCTTTGCACATTAACTAGAAAAATTCGATGGTGGGGTGCACCCACCATCACACCACCCGAAATGAAATGCGGTTTTGGTATATTAATTATTATTAGGGCCCCTTAAAAATCGCTAAAAATGCTCTGAAAAAAAAAAAAAAAAATGTCTTTAAAATGTATTTATATAATAGCTAAAAACATGACGCGTAAGTGTTCACTCGCGAGAATGAAAATCGTTTTAAAAATGCTTTAAGAAAACGCACACGTGTAAGTACGCGTTAAGTGCAAATATTTATCTTGATGCGTAGTTTTCGCAGTTATTATTGTTATTTTTTTTTTGTCGAAAATGTTATCAATAATATTCTTTCTACCGGCCAATGACTATAGTTTATAAGTATTATTATTATTATTATATAAATGTTTTATTTAGCCTGAATTATTAATTATTTTCTAACGTGGTGTTGATCTAAATCATTCGATTCGTAAGACTTAAGGAAACATACCTCAATATGTATATTTATATGTTTTTGTATATACGTTCTAACATACTATATATATACATAGAGAGAGAGAGAGAGAGAGAGACCGTTTTTTTTTAAAATCTTTTTTTTTAAATATGAAAGGTATGCGTAAAAAACTAAAACATTTAATTAATTTTTTGTTTGATGAAAATATTAAAATATGTTTTCCTCTCTGTTAGTAATTATAATAATATTTTAGAGCTTTTTGCGCAGATAGAATTCCACGGATTTATGGGCGATAACCCAAATAAATGAAGTATATAATTTTATTTATAACGCGCAATTTATCGATCGGCGCGATAGAGACGAGATGGGGTTATTCACCTACTCTACTCTACTCTACACTCGGACGACGACGACGGCGGGGGAGGGGGGGATTCCGATGCAGATTTTCTCTCGGAATCCTTGACGTGACATTATTATTATCATTATCATAACTATTACTTTATTATAATGCTATACAAATAATATTACGGTTTGCGTTTATTCGGTTGACGGACGGACGTCAATAATTTTGTGTTGTTGTCAGATGACAATATCGTTATTACTGTTACTACTGAGTAGAAGGTATAAACTCCAAATGTGTTGTGTATTTTTACACGTCATATGTCTCGGATACATAATATGAAATTTATGTTTTTCGAGTCGCAAAATAAATTTTTTTTTCTTTCTGGCGGTCAGAGACCTCCTCGATGGCGCTCCGCCGTCTTTTGTAGGATAGAGTACATATTATTATATTATATTTATAAATTCGACGAAATCACCTTGCCGCGGGCTAGTGCGGGCTATAGGCCGCGCGCGTTCAACGGGTATCGTGTTCCCCAGTTGTTGTACTACATTAATACGAATAATAATTAAATCGATTGGGTGCACAATTAAGTACAGCCACTCGCAATAATACTTCTTATACACTGTATTGCCTATAAAGTTATAAAAAACTTAGGCTCGAAAAAATATATAAGGCTTAGAAAAGTAGTAATAATAATAATAATAATAATAATATAAAATATACCGAGGGGGGGGGGGAAACTTAAAATGATACATTGGTATTATAATAATAACCAGATTTATGATAGACCTATTATATAGAGACCCGATATCCTTTTCAGATAATATACTCATCTATTTTCGATTCCACCTAACCCAACCGGTTTCCGAGAGATCCGTGTGTCCGATAGTACGTATAAAAATGATTGTCTGTACGGAGCGGAGCTTATGTGTGTGTGTGTGTGTGTGCGTGTGTGTGTGCGGAGAGAGAGAGCGTAGAAAGGAGAACGGGAATGGTTTTAAAATGAGTTCCTTTTTTTTTTTTTTTTCTGCCGTACGTAAATTTTACACTAATAGACACGCGTGGTTGTCGAATCGAGTACACCTGATGATAGTAGTAGTGAGCTTTCTCGTTGGTAATTTTATTATTTTACTTAAAGCAGCATCCGGATGATATATCCGTCCGAAGTTCTTTGTTTTTGTTTTTGTTTTTTTTTTTTAAATTACTCCTTGACTAGGTAACGTATTCGGTTATATGGGTATGTAAATTCAAGAGTTATCTTAGTTTACAAAATAGTTCTTATTGATATAGGTACGTGTTACAAGTTTTAGATCTATTATCGTATTCATATCGGAGCCAGTGGGAAATATATTTATATATATATATATTTTTTTTTTTCTATGTGAAAAAAAGAAGTGGCATATTTTAACTATATAATTTGGACATTAAATCAAGTAACTGCGTTCCCAGGAAATACAAAACTTTTCGGCAACTAGTTTTTGATGGCCAGTCTGAAGATAAATTACTAGTTGCGCGTATCTGGTGTTGACCCCGTGATTTATATAGTAGGATTCAACTGATTGTGTTTTTAGGTATATTGAGGACATTAAAATCTTATTATATTATAAAACTTTCAAACAAAATATAATATATTATGTATTGTTGTCAATTACGTGTTATCGTAAAAATGTAGTTTGTGTTCAACATTTTTATTAATTATATTCAAATGATATGCATAATGATATACGTTTTAAAACTATTTTTATACTCGCGCATTTACATCATTTTAAATTCCTTGACTTAACCGAAATAAAATTAACTTTTAAGCTGTTACGAATATGTTTCTCGAGCTGTATTATAATAAAAATTTAAAAAAATTGTGAGAATACGAATTCGATTAGTATAATATAATATATTGTAATTTACTTCTTTTTTTTTTTTTTTTTAATGGTACTATTTATGTATGTTTATAGCCTCGTCGTCGTATCCTTGATTAGTAACTACACATATATAGAGTTGCTTCG
Source organism: Stegophylla sp. TES_Ste_2020 (assembly GCA_025469315.1). NCBI lineage: Eukaryota > Metazoa > Arthropoda > Insecta > Hemiptera > Aphididae > Stegophylla > Stegophylla sp. TES_Ste_2020. The sequence continues at coordinate 2,615 of JAIPRM010001270.1, read as the reverse complement.
TTTTTAATTGTTTCCAGAATATTATCATTACTACTGGGCGCAATTTCAAAACCGTCATTATTGTCACATTAATCGTTTGGTGACCAAAACTAGATATATTTTCTGTTAAGTGTTTTTCGAAGTTATTTCTTTTTTTTCGTTTTAACGGAGTTATTTTTGTTAAATATTATTATGTTTGTTTCTTGATAATTTTAATTTTTTCCAAATGAAAATCGCCAACGGCGATGTTCGTTCGTGTAAAAAGCTGAACAAAATGTTGTTTCCAACGTTTCGGTTTAATTTTCCCACGAGAATTTTGACATTTACGTTGGACACGTTTTCACATTGTTTCTCTGCTGTTTTTTTTGGAAAATTCAACGTTTATTATTATGCACACTGTATGTACATTATTGCGATCGTGAGAATTTCGTTTGCTGGGAATTCTCCGCGAAAAGGGTTGCGGGGGCGTGAAATATTGTTGTTCGCCAATATACATCCCCTTTTGTGTGTCCGTTATTATATAAAATTCTCTCATGATTTTTTCCCGAATCAGCTGTCCCGTCCGCATCACCACAGGACAATGGTCCTTCAGATTAACGCAGGAGGTGGCTGGGGCAGATGTAGAGGATAGAGTTGCATTATGCATATCGCGAGGAAACGGATTTCCATTTATAAATTGATCGTGTGTATATGTATACCGCAAAAAGGGGGAGGGTCTATTGATGAACAAGCAATGTATTTGAAAATATTTTACGGGCGAGAAAGTGTACTTTTTGTCGTCTCCTTTACACATCTTCTTTCGATCCGCTCCGCATTCATATGCAATCCTCGAATGTTTCAAAGAATTTGTCGTGTTCGCGGTGAAAAGGATTTCGTCTTTACTTGTTGTTATATCAGAGAGTTTCACACGAAGAATATTATCATCGGTGATCAAAGACATTATGAACTTCATCCATCGATACTCTTTGACCAACGCTTTGGCTTTTAATTTCCTATATATATTCGCACGCACGTCTGTCATGCCAGTATAATAATATTACACCTTTGTGCGTCGCTATCACCTTTTACATTTTGTGAGAGGATTACTCTAAATAATAAGCCGACGAATAGTGGTGTTTCTTCTCCCCCGAACTAACTATCCAGTGAAAGGTGTGTAACCAGACTCTGTTTACAGTCACCTGAAACCACATAACGTACAATTAACTTGCCGTGCTTTTGTGTATACAACTGGAACTGCTATCTAAATTGCCCTGTATTCAAATATGTAATAATATTCTACAAAAAGTAACTACTGAATACATACGAAAAGTTTTCATCTTCTCTATTTGCATTCTAAAAAATAATATTAGTTCATTGTTTAGGTTGGGTTAGGTTCATTATATGTATACAGGGTGTCACGGTACGATTTGTGATAAATTCAATAACTTGTTGTTTCATTTATAAGTTTTATAAATTTTTTTTTTTTTTTAGAAAATATTGCTACAGCTTTACGCCACATCAATAATGTATGTATACCCAAATATTCGAGTTAAAAATTTTATACTACTGTTATTTAGAAAAAAATCAAAATAACCATTTTGTGAGTCTGATTTTTTTTAGAAATTTATTGGTGCTTAAAACTCTTAATAAATAAAGGTTAATTTTCTACGATTTTTTTTTTTTTTTATAAGTTTGCGAATAATTTAATAATATTGGTACAGAAGTTCGTATCACCAATAAATATTGTTTGACAAAACTATATTAAATTGTTCGCAAACACATAAGTAATTGTAGTAAACGAACGGATTGACTTTCAATAGACACATTTAAATAGGTACTGATATTTTTCTAAAAATCAGGTTAAGGTTTACAAAATGGCTAACTCGAATTTTAAACTGTAGTGTATTAAGTTTCGAATTTAAAAAATTGGGCACCTAAAAAAAATTGTATGTAGCGCAATGCTGTGATAATAATAATAAAAAAAGAAAGTTTAAAATATTTAAATGCAACAAAAATTATTGAATTTGTCAAATCATATTACACCCCGCAGTGTATATATATAATATTATATATAACCTTATTAGTGTGCATGTTTAGAAGGACACCCAGATTATATTTAGGGAACCACCATACTGGTAAAAAAATCCAATTGAAGTGAATATGTATAAAATATAAATAAAATTAAAGTAAAAAAAAAAAGTTAGTATCTTCAACCGACGCTATGGTTTAAAATGGAATAAGATGGTATATGTATTATCTTGTACATTCATAAACTTATTGAAATTCATAACGAAAATAAATGTAACCTCAAATAAAATATGTTAATATGAAACACTACTCGAGGACGTCCATTTGCTGCTGATATTTCTCTTATGTGTCTTAATTACTCGAAACGATGATCGCCGCCCGTGGCTCGCTACGTTGTGTGTGTGCGCGTGCTTAAGTGTGTTTAAGTATGAAAGTTTGAACTCGCACACATACACATATACTTAATTTATATCAACAAGTGGGTCCATAAGTCCATAAGGAGTGTAAAAAAGCCGGACATACTTCGCACGACGGGTGGTATTCTCTTGACGGGCGTATTAAATTTTAAAGAAACGATAAATCATTTCTTCAGTAAAACGATTCTGAACGAAGGAAGTTAATAATATAAG
>JAIPRM010001269.1:0-30113 GCA_025469315.1 Stegophylla sp. TES_Ste_2020 | reverse complement strand
AAATTCAATATTTTCGGTTATTATACTACATACCTACTAATTCACCTACATAGTCAAGTTATGTGTTGCGGCCTAGTGGTAATGGAACCAGCCTAGTGCGCGACAGCACCAGGCTCGATTCCAGCCCAGCACTCCGAATTTTTGCATATTTTTTTCTTATATTATTAACTTTCTTCATTCAGAATCGTTTTATTGAAGAAATGATTTATCTATTCTTTAAAATTTAATACGCCCGTCAAGAGAATACCACCCGTCGTGCGAAGTATGTCTGCTTTTTTTATGTAATTAAATTTTTGATTTTTAATATTAAGACTTGAAAATTTAATATGATCTTACTCATATATATGTCTAATTGACCTGAAGAAATCTCGAAAATCTTAGGTCATCTTTTTTCTCTATACCCGTTTGAAGTTAGAATTTTGACGAAATTTGTTAGTTTTTCCTAAATTACACATTTTAATAAACAAAAAAGAAAATTGACTCGACCGATTTTTTTGAAACTTGGCGTCTAGATAGAGAAATGCATTGCATATTCTTTGGTGTAATAAAATTTTGAGCAAACAAAAAATTAAACATTTTACAAGGGTTTAATTGAAAAAAAATAGGAGAAAGTTCGGACTAATTATTGTATTTATAATTAACTCCCAAAAGGTTGGTAGGCAATGTTTTTCTGTCATCTTTTGTATTTTTCGACGCTGATGATGATGTGATTTAAAATCCACGCCCATCAATAGTTTTCTCATTTTTTTATTCTATTTTGAAAATATAATATTTTTGGTTATTGTAGTAAATATCTACTATTTCAACTCAACGTTGTTAGTGTGGTGCAATGGGATGAGAATACCCTTTTTGCGCGAGGGTGCCAGGTTCGAATCAAACACAGTAATTCAAATATTTTGCATTTTTTTTTAACCTTACTGACAATATGTGCCACGATAAACATAAGTAAAAAATATGTTACAGTGCATAAATGTTGATTTATGATAATTAGAGCAGTTTTATTTTATTATGATGCTTATATTTTATTGTAAATTGAAATTATTTATGGAGTATTCATTAGGTTTATGTGAATATATGAAAATCAATTTTTGTTTTTCGTTAATGTTGTATGTAACAACAAAATAATTTACAGTTCAACATTTAAGTTTAAGTCTTCAAAACTGATACTTATTATTGTGTATTAATTGAAGCCTTCGTTCAGAATCGTTTTATTGAAGAAATGATTTATTATTTCTTTAAAATTCAAAACACCCGTCAAAAGTATCCCACCTGTGACGTGTACAAGCGAAGTACACACTTTTTATTTTTTTTCTAGTTCATTCCAAGCACTACGTTAAAATCAAAATTATTATAAATGAAATTATTTTGTTTTATTAATTGCTGATCTACCTATAAATAAACTTGCTATACTTTCCCATTAGATATTTTTTTTGTGCATTCAACTATCACATATATATCAGTCAACTTCATGGAATTAGTTATTTTTTAATTTTACAATAACAATGACACATGGTGATATTGATAAAGACATGTGTTTATAATTAAATAGGTTTATATTTGGGTAAATAAAATTGCAATTTAAATACGGCACAGTCCTGTTTTTATCATATTTATAATAATATTATTATTAATAATGATTAACAAATTATGATTAGAATAGTAATACCTTTGTTTGTTTCATAGTATTAAATTCTAAAAAATTTTTTTTTTTTATTATTACTTTAAAAAATTAGACTAATCCAAAAATGATATTCAAAATAGAAATTCCTATTTAAAAAAAGTAAAGTTGTGTTTTACATGCACAAAATATGTGAGTTGTAAAATTGTAAATCATGAGAATTGAAGATTTAATAGTGTTTTGTATTATTTTCTGCAAACAGAGTTTAGTAATCTATAAAGGCTGCTAAATTGTAGAGTGGACCCTGTTTTCTGGACTCTCGGTATATAGTTATGGCAACCAGATATAAAAATACAAAAATGATTACATTTTAAAATTTAACTTATATTTGGTCATAATAATTATGGCCAAAATGGGTTAAAGCCACAGTGGTGTAAGTCACATTATGTCCAATTAGAGAAACGAGACGTTTTGTTAAAATTTTTATCAGAAGATCTATGCATTCGTCCTACATTGTGCTATATTTAAAAATCACTGTTGTTTTTTAAAATATCAATTAAGTATCGAAAGTCAAAACTAGTCGGTACCGCCCATCACTATATTTGACATCTATAAATTAAAAAATAAATGTTTATGAAATAATTATTTACTGAGTCTTAAATGTATTTACTATTTTATTAGAACTTTCTAAAATTAAATATATTTAATATATAACAATAAATTGTCAAAAAAAATTCACTTAATTAGCTGTCAACCCTACACTTTAATATTTTTAACACTAGTGTTAATGACAATAGGAAAATGCAATAAAAAAAAGTGCTGTCCGTCCTACAAAATAAAGTGTATCTGGTTACCATAAATCTAGTCTTCTGAAAAAAATTAATAATGACATAATTTAAAAAATCAATTTAATCTAGAACTAACCTATTAAATGTACCATTAACAATATTAATTTCAATAATTATATACATTTTAATAAAAAAATATCACAATTTTATTATAGATGGATAAAGGATTTGATAGACATATGTTTGAAAAGCAAATGAGTGTTATGCGTGGACAGATATTAAATTTAACTCAAGCTTTAAAAGATGGTAAAAGTCCTGTACAACTTGTTCAAATGCCAGCTGTTATTGTTGAACGGTAATAATAATTATAAATAATAATAATAATAATTATTATTATTATTTAGTTACAAAAATATTAAAAATGTCTTAAAAACATTTTATTTTCCATGTGGAACAACAAAATGTGGTTGTGTTGGATTTACAATGATTTTTTTTTCTTATATGTAGGTATTGAAATTAATCCAAAAGTTTTATATAGTAATATAGCTTAGAAAGTTCATTTAGTTATATTTCAGTATGGTGCTTTTTCAAAAGTTTTTCATTATACTTGGAGTATTATACTTAACAGCTGTTAAGTATACCATATACTAAGTTTTTGTGAAATTGAATAGTTATTTTTAATCGTTAAAAGTAACTATTTTACCAATTACTATGATAAAAATTCTGACTTATTCAGGAAGTAGATGAGGTGTAGTGCTACCTCCGCTATTTTCGTGCTTGTCTATAAAAACTTTAATTGAATCTATATGTTTTAGGGTATGTCTGTAATAATATTGTTAGTTAATCAATGTTCCCATGTTTCAACATTAAATCACATTATAAAATCTATATAAAACATTTACATAAGAAAAATATATGTTTTGTTATTAAATAGTATGTAAAATTATTAAGCTTAGTTAATATATTATTTTTCTAGGTCAAAAGGTCATGTGGGAACTACTTCCAAATTCCGTTCATTCAGCGACACATTTACTCAAAGGTTTCAAAATAAAAGCCCATTTTTCTCATGGTGTTAATTTTTTTATTTCAGTTCAATAAAATACATGATCAGTGTTTATTTTTATTTTTTGTAAACACAATTTATTTATAACATTTTATTTTATTTTTTGCCTGTTTAATAGTTAATAATTGGTTTTTAATTTGTTTAATTCATTACACTATCTGATCATCACAGTTATTAGTTAATAAGAAAAAAACTATCCTTGAGATTTTAAATTATCTTATAATTTGAATAATTGAACATTATGTTAGTGCTTTTTAGTATTCTGTGTTATATTTATGTTGATAATGAATCCAAGCACTTAATTTTGCATCTAGTTCAGAATTATTCTAATCTTAAGTCCTAATTGTTTAATGTTTTACATGTAAAAACATAATAAGCATGTTTAATAGAAGGCTGTGGATGTTTTAAATATTGTATAAAAATAAATAACTTCGGCAAACAGGGATATATGGCTTACAGCTATTTAATCATAACCCCCCTTCCCTAATTAACACTAAAGGTTGCATTTGGAACTGATGTAATATAATAAAATGGATTGTTTAAAATTTGTTCTTTATGTCATTGAATTGAATCATTGCTTTAATTTCTCAAATATTTTATTTTACATTTATTTCAGTTCCTAGTTCAATCTTAATATAAATATTATTTGAATTTAAATATATATATTTTTGTAAATTTTTTTTCTGCATTTTATTTTAGAATTATAGATTTAATTTAACTATTATTTCTTTCATTCCACTATTAATTTATACCATTATCGTTATTTATATTAAATAAATATGTAAAAAATAAAATATGTTTTGAGTTTATATTTATCATTATTATGAATTACCAATGATTTGTATAATATTATATTGCAAGTTTATTATTTTGATATGATTTCTACCATCTTAGAATTGGTAATTCTGCCTTGTGTAGATGGCAATGAGTGGTCAAACGGAAGGGATGAAGGGGATAGGTATTTAAGGAGTCATTTTTTAAATTTTTCAAACTTTTTCAATGCTTAAGGGAAAGCTACTGAAAAATTAACAAAAAATGTTAAAATATTGCATAACCATGACTAGGTAATTAACTAGAATTGATTTCATGATGATATTTATCTTGAAAAATTTGACCATACTTTTTCTAATTTTTTTCAATCAGAAACTTGTAAAATTTAGAACTATTCGTCTATTAAAAATTATACTTCACATTACCATCAAAATATCCACATTTTAATTCTCTATGTTCTTGTGGCGGTATCATTTAATCATAGGCTAAAATAGAGGGGGTTATAGGGGGAGGAGCTAAGCTCTCCTAAAATCACTCAAAGTCCTCTCAGATTTTTATAAATTGTATGAGAGGAGATTAGCCAATGCATTTAATACCAAGATTTCCATGTTAGCATAAATATATTTTTAAACTAAAAAGATTAAAAACAAGACTAAACCTAACCATTTTTGACTTGCAGCATGGGGATACGCCCCTCCCTTCTTGATCCAACCCTGATATCAACCATAAATAAATTTACTATAATATAACTATATATAGGTATAAAAATACAATAAGACAGTATTGTATTATAATATTAAATATCAAAACAAAATTACATCAACATGATTATGTATTATAATATTATTTATATACATAAAGCTTATAATAAACCAAGTGACATGGTGGTCTTTGCTAACACAGTCAATCATAAAAAAAATGTCTTGGGATGATTCACTCGTTCGTATTATTTTTATTTTTGTTTACCATAATTCAAACATTGATCATAGACATATAATACATAAATAGCAGAACCCTGATAATTCAGACAAATATTGACCAAGCCTTGCCCAGATAACCAAAGTTTTCACAAGAGTAGCTTCCCAAATCGCCAAGACATTTTTTTTTCCACCACCTTTATTTATTGAATATTAAATTTGAAAAATTATAATTATCTTATAAATAATTAAACATAATAACAATTTATTATTTCCAGTCTTTAATAGGTACAGTAGGTAATAAAAATGACAAAATTGTTATTGTCGATAATTTATTTTATAAATTAATTGGTTTTCAGAAATTTCAAACTACCTAGTACCTGTATACAAATTAATTTATGTGCCAAATTATCGGGGATTCACATGATCGAGGCTATACTGTAATAGTATTCTATACCTTTAATAATTATTGTTTGTAATGATTTGGTTGCATATTAAAGAGTTCAAAGGTTTTCACTCGGATAGTATTAACATGATATGATTGTTCATTGATTTCCTCCTGAATATTTTTTTTTTTATTAATCTCGGCCTGAATTTTTTCTTTTTTATCAATTTCTGCCTGAATTTTTTCTTTTTCAATGAAAATCTAAAATATAAAAAACATGTGTCAAAAGAAGTGCATAATACAATACATTTATATATTTACATTATTCTATCCATTAATTTCAGCCCACAATTACATTATAACTTACCTCTTCCAAAGGAAGGATAGGTTCACATATACTATTCTCTGCTACTGTTTCCTTACTGTGCTTCACAATGTGTACCATATATATATCTTTACGGAAGGTTTTGAATTTGCACAAATCGCAGCTGTATAGGTTACTATTGTCCATTTCTAAAATGGGAATAAAATTGGTAAGTTACATAAAAACAATAATAACACATTTAAAGTTTATAGGTACAGCAAAAAAATAAGTTTCCTACTTAATTAACATGATTAACTTGGGAATACGAGTAACAAAGTTTTTACTTAAACACAGATAGATGGTAGAATTATTTTTTTAATTTCTGAAATTTTAATTTAATAGAGAATTAAATTCCCTACAAAAATGATCCTAAGTACTAAATCTATGAATTCATTAGTTTCAAAGAAAAAAAAGCCGGACATACTTCATACCAGGGGTATTCTTTGTTCATCAGGTTAAAATACCCTTGGTAGATGTTGAAATTTGAAGAAACGATAAACTACTTCTTTAAAAACATGATTCTGGACAAAGTATGTTAATAATATAAAAAACAATAATACTTATTCATCATTTTCAACACACCTACCAAGAGTATTTGACCCGAAAAATGAAGAATATCCATGCTGCGAAGTATATCTGGCAAGAAGTCTATACTTTACTTATCTTTGCTTTACTTAATTTTTTTTCCCACAAAAAAGACTATTTTACTAGAATTAAAAAAAAATTTAATGAGAAGTGATAAAATTTTTTTCACATTTTTAAAATTTTCTTGCGCCAAAATATTTCTTATATTGTCTAATTATGTTTAAATTTTCATAAAATTTAGATAAAAAAAGATAGTTTCAGAGTTCCATTTGTCAAATTTTGGGTAGTTTTTCCCAAATTTTGAGAATTTTGAAAAATAGCCTCTTTAAAGGACCATATAGAAGCAAACCTTTTAAAAAGTTGCCGGACAAAACTTTTGGACAAGTATATCCTTACGAAAAAATGTTTACAGAAAAAAAAAAAAAATTGTAATAATACTAAAATCTGATTTTATTCAATTTTGAGAATGTTTATAAATGAGTATATTATTGAAAATAATAAATTCACAAATTTAGTATAGGGTGGGCCACATGAAAAATTTAGAAATCCGGGACAATAAATTAAAATTACTTACAACTTTTCATTTATTAAGCTAATTAAACAAAATCTTATTATTTATCACCAATTTATATTACTATAAAAGTATAAAATGTAAAATTCTTAGAATTTAAATTATGAAATTTGAAAATATTATACTTTATTTTTAACAAATCTAGTTTGAAGTACAAAATAGTCAAAATTTTTATAAAAACATTGGTAACTAATATTTTTGATTTTTTTTTCTGTTATTACCATATACTTTTATGTGCTGTGGACATTCTTAAAAAACTAACGGTTTTATACATCATAAACGTATAAAATATAAAGTGTAAGGTCAAATTCCGGGACATTACTGCGTGTAATTTCAAATCCGGTACAAAATGATGTCCCGAAGAATCTTTTCGGGACACTGGTAGGTATCCAAAATCGGTAACATCCCAGAAAATCTGGAAAGAATGGCCACCCTAATTTAGTAGGACCGTTTTTGTAAGAAATCATTTTGGTACAAATGCTATGTTTTTTTTTAATCATCAATAGGTCTTAGAGTTCAATGGAAAATGCATCTTTTTTGGAATGATCTTATACAATGCTATCCAAGTACATAATTTGTTTTATGTAACAGAGATTTTGAAAACAAACTTTTTTTTGCTTTTCCCAATATTTTTTCATTTATAGAGCATTTTTTAGCATTTTTCAATCATTTTTATTTGTTTCAATAGATATTTGAACAATATGCAATTTGAATATAAAGCATTTGTACATATTTCAACTCAATAATTTAAATTTAGCTAAACACAAGTCTAATAATAATATTAAGTCAATAAAGCACAAGTCAATTTTTAAGTTTTCATTTTCATTTTTTTTTTATTTATTTTTTAATAAAATATATATTATAAATTTCCTAATAAAAAAACAAAATTAAAAAAAAAAAAATAGGACCTCCTTTAAGGAAACTTTCACAGCAAAATGTATTTTTTTGAAGCATTATTGAGTGCTTTTTAGAGAGCATTCTTTGATGAATTCTAGAGCGTTAAAATCCAGGCCTTAATCATAAGTAAAATGTTTTCAGTATTTATGTTTAAAACAAAACCGATTGTTTGAAATGTTTTGTGTAGACAGATGGATTATTTATATGGATTTATTTGATTAGACTTCCTTTTTTCTTTGATATTACATTACAATATGCGAAAGAATATTTAAAAAAAAAATATATATATATATATATATTGTTTTTTAGAAGATGCCATTTCGCTGTGCGAACAATTATAAAATATTTCAATTATTATATCTTGACTGTTTTTTCACTTAGAAAAGAAATTCAAATACCAAGTCATTAAAAAATAATAGCGAAATAATTTGTGGTAAAATATGTCATATGAAAAAAAAAAAAATTAATAAATTGTTATGCACAAGCGTAAAAGTAAGACACAAAAATAGTCAACTTGTTTAAAATAGTGTATTATTTAAAGATTATTAATAGGTAAAAAAAAAATAATAATCAAAATATATTGAGTTTATGCAGTTATTGTGTGTTTTTGCTTATTGTAATCATAATGTATATATTATGTTATGGGCAAAAGCTGAAATCGGGTAAACCTCAGAAATGCTAGGGTAAAACGCAAAATATACCCACGGTACTGAGGAAAATTCTCATATTTCAGCTTTTGTCTGGGTGAACTTAATTGTAGCTAATGGCATTATAAGATAATAAGATAAAATTTTGTTAAAACATAGCAACAAACTAAATTATTCAAACGAAACTAGTGAAATCTTATTATGATCATTAATGTAGCCTAGTCAATTAATTGAGTTGTTAAATTAATAAAATTGACAGTTAAAAATTTTAATCTTGCAAGACCGTGCATTATGATGCAAATGTAAACTACAAAATTTTTTTATAGTTCAATAACATGTGTAGTAATTAATAAATGAAATTTCTGTAAAAACACATGATTTTTTTTTAAAATTAATATATAATACAAATACATTATTTTATAGCTAATGTCTGAGCTAGTATTTTTACAATGATATTTATTTTAGATTCTAAATGAAGTAAAGAAGCTTATGTTTTTACAGTGATGTTTATTATATATTTTTTTTTCTGCAAATACTATTGTATAGAAATACTTGTCCAAAAGTCTCGATCAGCAACTTTTGGAAACAGGATTTTCCCCTAGTTGGTACTGTAGAGAATTTCTCAATTCATCAATTTTTTTTCATTGGAAAAAATATTCAAAATTGGACAAAAAAAAGTCAGAAGCCATCATTTGTTGATCCAAACTTAATGAAAATTTAAACATAGAAAACAATAATATGAGAAACAATTTGGCGCAAGAAAATATTGAAAATTAGAAGAAAAAAATACTGGTCTTTTTTCTCATTAATTATTTATTCCTTTTTTCTATTTATTAAAGTATTTAACTTGAAAAACGAAGAATATCCATGGTGCGAAGTATGTCCGGCTTTCTTGTCTATGGGTATTTTACTTTACTTTATGTTTTTTATCTTATAAATAAAGAAAAGGAAACAACTAATAAGTGTTAGAGAAATGTCCAAAATTTCTTATCACATTTTCAAAATTTTCTTGTACCAAAATGTTTCTCATATTATTGTCGAAGATAAAAACAAACCCAAACATCCCGGCTCACTCAGATATTTTCTATCACGCAGCTAATAGATGAAATCAAGAAACTCAGTTTGGGAATTAGTCGATAACTAACTGGATATAGAGAAATAGTGGTTAATGCAGTGGGCAGAAGCCGCAGTCAACTCAGTAATCATCAAAGACCCCACTAAGAAACTTCCAAGTTTCGAACTTCAAGCGCATAATTTGGACAACAACGAATATAATTAGGACAGAGCAGAGTATATGCAATTACCTGCTTCATTAGTGGGGGATGGCTGAGTCCCCACTTTGTGACTGTGGAGAACTTTAGACTGTGAGACACATCGTGGAATCTTGCCCTACAAGGAGATATGCTGGAAGGGTGCTTCGAATTCACTTAGGTGGAAGTGCTGTAACTAAATGGTTAACCAACTTGGATGTCCGACTTATAAGCTATTATTTTTAGTTTCTAAAAACTTTTTAGTACTTATTTATTTGTTTACATATCTATTTTTTTTTAGATTCTTAACGGAGTGAAGACGCTTATGTTTTTACAATGATGTTTATTTTTTTTTCTCTCTGTGAACACTTTCGTATAGAAATACTTGTCCAAAAGTTTTGATATCAGTATCTATAGAACTCGAATCACACCCAGATGGTAATTTAGAGAGGTTGTTTTTCGAATTTCTCAATACTAGTTCCAAAGACGGGGAAAATCTGTCGAAAAATTAACAAAAACGGCAAAATATGCAATTACCGGAATTTCCGTAAAATTGAAAATTACTTTTTGACATAACTTCTGAAATAATGCAGCTAGGGACTTGAAACTTTCATCAACAACTAAAAATGGTCTCGAAAACATTTCATAATAATTTCAAAAATATTTGATCAATATTGAGTTAAGTACAACATTTTGAAAAATTCGGATATTTCTCATTTTTTGTTAGTTTTTATGTAATAAAATTTTAATTTTTGATATTAAGACTTCAATAACTGTCTGAAATTAGAATTTCGACAAAATTCCTAAGTTTTTACCTAAAATTATGCACTTTAACGTACACAAAAGAAAACTGACTCTACCAATGTTTTTGAAACTTGGTGCCTAGATAGAGATGTTTATTGCGAATATTTTGATGTAATAAAATTTCGGGCGAACAAAGAATTAAACATTTTACAAGAGTTTTATTGAAAAAAAAATCAGAGAAAATACAGACAGGTATAATATATTTATACCTACATTATAAACTCTTGATTGCTGAAGGTTGATTATGTTTTATTGCATCTTATGTATTTTTAGACGCTGAATACAATGGTGTTAATTAAAATCCACGTGCAACAATAGTTTTCTAATTATTTTACTCTATTTTGAAAATTTAGTTTTTTCGGTTATTATACAAAATACGAACTATTTCAACTTATGGTTCAGCGATATGTCCGTGTATTTCTGAAGATTCACCGATTTCAGCGTTTTCTTATTATATATATGAATGTACACAGGTATACATAAATAAATTAAATTTAAAAAAAATATCCATTAAAAACTTTATACCTGAATTTTCATTCAAATTTTAACCTAATAATAATTAATCACTAAGCTTTAATAATAATTTTTTTAATCATTAACAAGAAACAGTAAAATCCATATAAATCTAACCATACTCATATTAATACAGTAATATTTCCAGTCCAAAGCCTGAAATATACATATATATATATATATATATATTTATTTTGTAAAAACATTCCTAGCAGCAATTTACGTATGTCAAAAATATACCAGGGTTGCAATTTACACAAAAATTTAAAATGGAATACAATTTACAAATTCTAAATGTTTTCTTCATTTTGCTAGTTTTCATTATTCATTTTTAGGTTACTATCACTAACTGTATTTATAAAATAAATAATAGGTCAAATTACTTTGGCTTAAATTGTATTCAACAATAGTCATTTTAATTTATTTTAATAATTCATAATATACTTTTACAAATTTATGGTTAACCTAGTATTTTTTTTGGTAAGGAATTTTTTAGTACTTATTTCTAGTAATTATATTGTGTTTGGTAATAAAAGAACTCGTTTTTGGATTTTCCTATCTTGACAATTGCAATATTAGCATTTCGTAGAGAGTTTCATAAATATGAAACCCAAGGGCACTAAAGTACTAAATAAAATATTGCCTAAACGGTGTTGTATATGTCACAAATAATAAGATTTTACTGAACCTGGATGTTTATTTTTCAAGTGTTTTTTGTAAGTTGATGTTTGTATACATGAATAGCTGCATAGCATGCAAGTATAGTTCATTTTTCCAGTGTGTCTCATTTTGTGTTTTCTCAGAGTGTTGTGATCACCTGTTGAAAAATCACATTCATCGCACTTGAATGGCTTCTCACCAGTATGGGAACGTATGTGTAATTTCAATGAACTAGACAAAGATGTTGCATAACTGCAATATTTACACTTATACAACTGTGCCCGAATGTGTACACTGGTTATATGCTGGTGTAACAGAATCTTGGAGGGGAAAACCCGGGAACAAGTTGTGCATGACAGATCACTTCTTGGAGGTTTCCCAATTTTCGTATGGATTGCCTTAAAACAAGAAAAACTTTTAAAATATTTTTAAGTTGGCACATAACAGTGGCACGCAAAAAAATTAATAATCGATATTCCATACAGAGTTAAAGTCAATTCAAAAATGAAAAAAAACAATTGTATTCCATTTATATCAAATATTGTAAATTTACATACTTTGTGGTTTCTGAGCTGTTTGATCGATTTAAATCCTTTATTGCACTCTGAGCACAAAAATGACTTTTCTTGGCTGTGTATACTTTTGTGAAAGGTATTTAATTTATATAAGCTATAAAATAATAGAATAATTTAATACATTTCAATTTACATATTCATAATAAAACCATGGGCATACAGAATAAATGGAAGCCAAAGGATATGCAACATTTTCATAAACTCAAGTATTATTAGAAATTACATAGGCATCCGCACAATAAGATGTTGGCAAGATGGGAGTTGATCTCCTCAGTTTAATCCATAATACTCTTACATTGTTAAATCTTCTCTTATATATCGTTAAAGACCTCTAGTAATAATTATATAAAAACAAGTTACAGTAATACGCATCTTTCTTTAGAGAAATCATTGAGAACATATAGAAAATCAATTAATATTAGAATTAGAGTCACATTGTAATAAAATAAAATTATAAACATTTTTTTTTATATAAATAAATTAATGATTTGCTTAGAGATAAAACATAAAAATATATTTTTTTAATTCTGAATGAAGTGAAGAAGCAAGTGTTTTTACAATGATGTTTATTTGTTTTTCTTCTTTTTCTTCTGTAAATACTTTTTCGTATGGAAATACTTGTCCAAAAGTCTTGACCAGCAACTTTATGAACCGAATTTGCCTCTAGTTGATACTTTGAAGACGTAATTTTTTTGAATTTCTCATTTTTTTAGATTCTGAGTGAAACGAAGTAGCTTACAGCTTATGAATTTACAATGATATTTATTTTTTTTTTTCCGTTCTCTAAACACTTGCGTATAAAAATACTGAACTAAATGGTACTTTATACTTGGCATTTCTCAAAATTTGCATTATTTCAAAGGGTTCACACTTGGCACAATTATTGGACCCCCTCCCCTCTCTTGAAGTCACCTCCACCCCTCCACGAACACGACCTAGATCTCGGACCTCTTCCGCTAACCAACTACCTACCCACCTTACCAATAACTTACCTATCCTGTAACCATGGCAACCATGATAACAATGACAACCAAGGCACCCATGGTAATCATGACAACATTGGCAACCGCAGTAACCATAGTTTACATTGGTTATTTAATTTTATAGATTTCTACACCAAAAATATGAAAAATTTGCCAAAATTATCAAAATACATTTGAATAATTAAAATTTAAATCATAATTTAATAAGGTCACTTGCATTTACATATTACATAATATGCCCATATATAATTAAGTCCAAATTGACAATTTATCGTGATTTGTATATATGTTATATTATACTGTTTTTAAATTTAAAGGTTTATTCTATATTTATGTACGAGTCTTTAATATTTGACTATTATGGTCGTATGACAAAAATCTAAGAGTAAAACATAATTTTAATACTACCTCATCATCGTGGCTGTTGACTAATGAGATAGTAAAGATGGTAAATAAAGTAATTAAATATTATAATACAAAATAAAATCAACTTAAGTATAATTAGCTACTAACTTTTTTTCATTATTTTTAAGTGCACATAAATCCTCTATAAGTAACAAATTTTATTATCAAAAACTAAAGATACAAAATTAATATTCTGAATAGGCTAAAGGACACACAAAATATAAAAAAAATAATTTTTTAACTTTTCAGTTGAGTAATAATATTATATTTATTTAAAGCATTTTATTCTAATATTATTTAATTATTATTTACAACTTGGAAGTTAATTTGTACTATTTATATTTAATTATAATCATTTTTCTTAGACTGGCTTTGTGTATAATTTGAAGTAAACAGTACACACCTATAATAGGTGTATAGTAATAACTCATATCCCAATAAATTTATGAAGTAAATTCTATAAATTAGTTTTAATTGTATACCTGTTTGTCTTAAACTGGCACTGGTTGCAACTAAACATTTCTATATCTATATTATGGGTTTTCCATAAATGTGCCATCATAGGTAACCATTTTTTATTACTAAATTTGCATTCAATACATCGAAATTCATCCTCAAAATGACATTTTGTATGATACTTCAAATTTTCCTCCTTTGAAAATCTAGCTTTACATAAACGATTATATGTACACCTAAAATATAAACATTTTCTCATAAGTGAGAATATTATAATTTAATAATATAATATGAAATATTTAATATGTAGATGGTATGTTGTTTAAAAAAATTCACATAATTCAAATTTGAACTCAAAAATGGGGGGTGCCATTTAAAAAAAAATCATTTTGTAGCGCATGCGCAGAATTTTTTTTAAAAAATTAAGAATTATCAGAAAAAAAAAATGTAATTTTATGTCCTCTTTGCATTAAAAAAAACCCGATTTGAATACAGTCATGCGTTCAAAATACTTTGTGTCACCTTTATCGTTGAACACACTGTATATATATGTAAATATGGTTACAGTCAAAAACGTAACTTTAGAAATTACTAAACGTTAATGACTAGGCAATAACAATATTTCCTAAGTAATAACCATCATTCAGACCTTCTTTAGTAGTATAAAGAAAAAATAATGACAGAAAATAACCGGAAAAATAACCACAAGAAAAATTACACAGAATACTTACAATGTGATAGATATAGTATAATATATATATTGTATAATATTTTTTAGCAGTTAAAAATATCAGTGCTAATAAATAAATTTTATGGTATATTTTGAAAATACCAATGTTATAATCTTTAGATTCTGAGTGCAATGCTTTTACAATGATGTTTATTATTTTCATTTTTTATTTTTATTCTTTTACCTTTTTATTTATTTTAATATTTTTTTAAGTGTACACGTTTTACATAGAAATACTAATCCAAAAGTTTCAACCAGCAACCTTTTGCAACCGGATTTGTCTATTGATGGTACTTTAAAGAGGTCGTTTTCGAAATTCTCAATAGTCTTCTAAAAATACTTAAATAACTTCCCAAAAATTGATAAAAGAAACTCAGAAACTATCTTTTTTTAACTCAAACTTTATAAAAATTTAAATGTAGATATACAATAATATGACAAATATTTTGGTGAGCAAAAATTTTGAAAACATGAAAAAAAAATTTTCACACTTTTTTTATCGAAAAGTATTATTTTTTTACTTTTCTCAATAAATAGTAAAATATAAAACTGTCTGAATAAAAAATAATTTAATTTTGTTATTTTTACAAACTTCATAATTTTTATGTAAAATTGTATTGAATAAACTGAAGCTCCGCTCAAAATTGTCTTATTGAAGATATGATTTATCGTTTATTTAAAATTCAATACACCTACAAGAGTATCCCACTCGAGGAACAAAGACAACCCTGAGGTTCGAAGTAAGTTCTTTTTTTATAACTATAATGGTGTAATATATCGTAATTTTTTCTTCCTGGTTATTTATTCAGGGTCTAAAATGACGGGGTTATTTTTTTTGGGATTTAACTACAACCTGTACCATTGATATAATGACTAAGGCAGATAGCTTCTGCGCATGTTTTGGTATCCATCTTTACGCTCCTTAAGTGTCATTACTCCATTCCTCTTAATCTATATATTATATATCCCTCAACTTGCTGTGCTGGGGAATTTAGTTTTATAATTCACTAGAAGAGTAATCTAACTCAACTCTTTGCAGGGTACAAAATTATATATATTATATTACTGTAGTAATAATTTTCAAAAAAAAAAAGTAAAATCTGTGGGTACTATGTACAATACAGTGGAACCTCAATAAGTCGAAAATCAAGGAAAATACAATTTTTTCGACTTATCCAGGTTTCGACTTAATAAGGTTTTAGTCATCAAAATTAAAAAAGACTTAAAAGTTTTAAAATGTTTTTTTAATTTTTTTAATTAAAGTTTTTAAAGTGTCTAGAGGTGTGTATTAAAGTTTTTAATTATTATAAACAATGTAAAAAAAAATATGATTAAATAGTTTATTTAATTAAAAAAAAATTACCACAAAAAAAATACCATTGCATGCTAAGGTTAGTTAATACATATTATGTACTATAATAAACACAATATACACGATTAGATAAAATTATGGGACGCACAAGCGATTAGATAAATGTTTATAAAAATTATCCGTCTGCATTCGGAACACAGAATGTTCGAGTTAACTATAGTTTTTTCTTTCAAGTAATTGAGGTTTTCGCAAGGGCAAGGAATTTTTTCGAGGTTTCACTGTAGATAATGCATATACTGCTCTAAATCTATTAAAATGTCAACTTCAAAGTGCCATAACTCACAAACTATCAGTTTCCGCCAAATTATTTTTGCACCATCATTCTCAGCTCCAAAAGCTACATCAGAATTTTTAAAAAGTATGTACTTCACACCTTGAGGTGTTCTGTGCACCTTTTTTTAAAAATGCTATACTTAACTCAAAATTGGTCAAATGTTTTTAAAATTTATATGAAGTTTTCTGGTGATCATTTTTAGTAATTGTCGAAAATTTTCAGTTTCTAGCTACATTATTTATGAAGTTAAGATAAAAAGCATATGTTTTACCAATTTTTGACAGATTTTCAGCATTTTTGAAAAAAGTATTGAGAAATTTGAAAAATAACCTCTCTAAAGTACCATCTGGGTGTGATTTCAGATCTATAGAGATACTGATTGAAACTTTTGCATAAATATTTCTACACCAAAAAGTGTTTCCAGATAGAGAAAAAAATAAACATCATTGTAAATTCATAAGCTTCTCCACTCTGCTAATCTAAAAATACCCAAAAAGTCATGAGGTAGCTAAACCAACTTTGTTCCCATTTCTCTAGAGTAATATGTAAAGCCCATCCCTGTTCCATAAGGTTACTACATGATAAAACGTTAACAGAAGAAAATAAAATATAGTAAAGCCCCTAACTTCTTTACTCTACATTTACTACAACTTCAGCATCTAGAATAATTGGATATCCAATTCTTTGAGTAAACATAAGATAGTGACATATTAACCTGAAGTTTTTTTCTATAGTCATTGTGTTATTTTTAGGGTTACATTCTTGAATTTCATTCAAAACTTGTTCTTGATTTTCCCAAAAATCAACATCAAACATTTCATTAGAATGATGATTTTCAACAATAAAATTATTCGCATCTGAAAAGAAAATAATCCAATAGAATATTTCTTATTTAATTAAAAATATTATTTAATATGTCTTTATTTCAATAAAATTTATCTAAAAACAATATCTAACATATTTAAAAACAACAAATAAAAGTATCAGAGTTCATGTCAGGGCTTCAGGCCAAGTAATCCAATATATCTTTACACAAACTGATTCACCCGAGCTTTTTAACTTTTATATCTCTTATTCTTCTTAAGATGGGCTTTGAAAATTAGATATACAATCAGTGAAAGTAGCTTATTAGGACACTGTAAAAAATGTAGCTCATTAATATTATTGAACCTTTTCAAAGTTTGCATTTTTATTACTGACTCATCATCAAAATTATATTCCTGTCTAATTATAAAAGGTAAATTTGGCTCAAAGGTAGGTCTTAATGTCTTACAGTGTAAGTAAAGGGAAAAGCCTGAAAACTGAAATTTTCTCAAAATGAGTAAAGCTTTAAAGAGGGTAGTTCTAAATTCATCTTTATAAATTATTCACAGATTAACTGTGAATCTGTGATCATCCATTAGTAAACATTAAATTCCCTTGGAGCGCTAGTATACCATTACACTTGGAAATTCAGTCCACAGATATCTATAATATATATAGTATAGATATCTGAGAGTTTCTTATCATGTATTGTTGAGTATCCAGTATATTATAATTTGTAGTAGGTACTTACAATTATATTATATTACATACTTTAATACATAATCCTATATTATAGGTTTATGCTTTAATACCTATTTGATTTGTCATGTTTTGTTCAGTTATATACAGTGTATATTATATTCAGTGATATATCAGTGATACTACATAGTAATTAACATTTCATTATGTTATGACATAATATGCCTACTAATTGTTTTGTGGCAAATATGCAGTTTGATTAGTAACCTTTGTCAATTTTTATTTAGATATATTAATGGTTATTTAACTACTGAATAAAGAATATAATAACCAATAAAAGTACTACTATAGCTATATTCAACATGTTGACCTTGTTATATAATTCACAATAATAATCACTGCTAAAATACTTATTTTAATATTCAGATAACAAAAATAATCTCAAATGCACTAACATACCAAAATAAATTAATTGAAAATTTTTAAAACTAATCACATTTATAGTATAACTCAACTGTAAATTAACTTAAAATACAGAACCAACATTTTGACTGGCATAAATTATTTTTCATTATGTTTTCAAACCTTGTCATAAGCAGAAATATTCAGCATAGCTGTAAATTGTTAATTGTTGGTGGAGGTTCTGGAGGATGTACAATGGCAGCCAAACTCTCAAAATATGGACATGATGTGACTGTTTTGGAACCAAATGAAAGACACTATTACCAACCATTGTTTACATTGGTTGGCGGAGGTATGAAAACTCTTTCACAGTCCAGTTGTCCTACCAAATCAATACTTCCGAAAAATGTTAATTGGATCCAAGATAAAGTATATAGTTTTAGTCCACTAAATAATAGCGTAACTATTTCAAATAATGATACAATTAATTATGACTATATGGTCGTCTCGATTGGATTAAAATATAACTATGACCAAATCATTGGCCTAAAAGAATCTCTCGATGCAAAAGATAGTGGTGTGTGTACTAACTACTCGTCTCAATATGTAGAAAAAACTTATCAAATATTACAGAGTTTCAAAGAGGGAAATGCAATATTTACATTTCCTAACACACCAATTAAATGCGCAGGAGCTCCTCAAAAAATTATGTATATTACCGAAGACTATTTAAGAAGAAAAGGTATAAGAAACAAAGCTAATATTATTTATAAAACATCCACACCAATGATATTTGCAGTTAAAAAATATGCACAGAAATTACAGCAAATATGTGACGAACGTAATATTTCAGTAAACACAAGACAAAATTTAATACAAATAGACCATGCCAACAAAAAAGCCACTTTTGAATTTCTTGATGAATCGAATAAAACTGTATCAACAGAATACTCGATGCTTCATGTCACACCACCTATGAGTCCACCAGATGTGTTAATGAAATCACATCTCAGCAACAGTGCTGGGTACTTGGATGTAAATCCTTATACATTACAACACAATGTTTATGACAATATATTTGGTATTGGAGATTGTACAAGTTGTCCAACATCAAAAACAGCAGCTGCAGTTGCTGCGCAGAGCAAAGTTGTTCTTAAAAATATAATAAATGTAATAAATGGTAAGAACATTGAAGAAAAATATGATGGATACACATCATGTCCATTAGTTACAGGATATAGTAAATGTATTCTAGCTGAGTTTGACTACGATCTAAAACCTTTAGAAACATTCCCTATTAACCAAGGAAACGAGCTGCGCAGTATGTTTATATTGAAAAATCATACTTTACCATTTATTTATTGGAACTTTATGCTTAAAGGCAATTGGAGTGGCCCTAAAATTATTAGAAAAATCTTGCACTTTGGTCTTGATTAGATTAAAACAAACAATGACTATAATAAAATAATGTAAACATTAATATAAACTTTAAGTAATATCATTGTTAATATAATTTGTATTTATTTTAGTGTAAAGATTTATTTACTTTTTTTTTTATTGTTATTTAAAATTATTATTATAAGCAGTAATAATTTCTTTATTTTAATATTTATTGTTGTTCTATTCGTGATGAAAGAATAATTAATACTTCCTATCTTTTACTAAATTCTATATACTAACCTCATGATTTTCATTTTAAAGATTAATGTTTAAACTTTAAATATATATGATGTTACTGTTAATGTGATAAATTAGGTAGTATGTATAATAACTAAAATGTTTGGTTCAAAAAATCATGTTATCAGACTAATTAGTTATTTCACATAATATCAAATTGGAATAACTAATATGATAAAATTTGTGTAATCAACACTAACAGGTTATTATAAATATCAACTTGAGTTTGATTGGTGTAATTATTTGCTACAGACAAAACTTTGAAAATTATTTATAGAATAAAATAAGTTGAATAGAAGAATGTTATACTGCATTAAGTTTTAATAATGTTTATAATTATTTATCAGAACAAGAAAGACTATACAATGACAAATAGATTCACATAGAGTTATATTTTTCTTACAACTACACTTTTTTTAAATGCATTTTCCTTTGCAGTTGAATCTCTTGAACCTCTATTCTCCAGTAAGACATGATTTTCTGACATATTTACAAAGATACACTGTTACATCAGGAACATCCTCTTTAGATATAAATTTTTCTTTAGAAATATTAAAATGATTCCTAAAATACTTTTCGCCAAATGTTCTTCTTCAGTACTAATATCTTAAAAGTCATTTTCCTCATCTATGTCCAGAAATCATTCTCTTCTCTGTCAAATTCATTAAATAACATACTATTGTGTATATATTATACTGATGTGATTTATCTAAATGTTAAACCATTAGATAAGATTATATGACCCTCTAAAAATAGTCGAAAAATAATGTAGGGCAGCATTAATTGTCATTTTATTTAACTAAAGAGTACAATTAAAATACAGTTTATTTATATATTAATAAGTTATATGACCACATATTGTTGACATTTGCCAGCATACAAAAAAGTGCTCACAGAAAAAAAGGGGGAAAAAAATAAACATCATTTTAAAAACACTAACTTCTTCACTTTGTTCAGAATCTAAAAGTTAATGAAAAAAAGTACCTATTAGAAAAATGTCCAAATTTTTTTTATTACATTTTCAAAATTTTCTTGCACCAAAATGTTTTTCATATTATTGTCTATTTATGTTTAAATTTTCATAAAGTTTAAATAGAAAAATGATGATTTCCATGTCTTTTTATTCAAATTTTGGGTAGTCCCCCCACAAAAAAAAAATAAATAAATAAATTGAAAAATTGAGAAATTCATAAAATGACCTTTCTAAAGTACTAACTAAAGGTAAATTTGGTTTCAAAAAGTTGTTGATCGAGACTTTTGGACAATTAGATCTATACAAAAGTGTTCATAGAAAAAAAAAAAATAATTTCATTGTAAAAACATTACTAAAATATTGAAATGAAAATTATTGTTTTAAAAGATAATATTTTAAAATAAAAATAAAACATTAATGGTATGGCTAAAATTAAGTTAATATTTCTTTGAACAGGAGTTCCTAACTAATAAAAAATACTATCTTAAATACCCTCGAAATATATTTTTATGTATACACCTGGTTTTTTATATATATAACAATTTTAATAAAATGCACCTTCATAATTTAAAAGTATTGCAGATTGCAGGAAGAATTTGATACACAGCAAAAGCATTAACAAAGTATAAAAAAAATATGGTAACCAATCATGCTGTACACTGTAGGCCATTTAAAATTGACTTTACACACGTTTATTATTCATAAATTATATATTTATGTGTAATTATTTAATGAATAATTTTTGTAGGGGGTCAGATTAAAATATATTGCATATATTCTTAAAAATGAATAAAAAGTAATAACTACCAATTTTACACAGGTTAAAGTAGCCTCACATACGACTACAGAACAGCATAGTACCTTTACTTTAATGTAGTGCACATTATTTACATGGATGACTTCCATATTACAAGTTTCATCTTCTTATCTCTAGTCTTCATGGTTTGTATCATGTTTAAATTTAGTCATGGTTTGTATAATCACAAGTTGATATAATGAATTTTAGGAAATATAAAAACAATTTTTCATACTAACCAAACATGAAAATTATTATACATAATAACTAGTTATTATACATATTATCTAAATTTATCAAATTAACAGTAACATATATATTATATTTATAATAACAAAACAATAATTCTGAATTTTGAACAAAGTTTAAACAGAAATAATAAAAAAAAAGTTTTACCTGTTATTTGATTTTGAGTGTTAACAATATATGATCTCTGGTCCAACCCTGTAGTATTACACACTGTATCATTTAAATGAGCCAAATAATTATTGTTTATTTGAGTTTGAGTTGCATCACCTATGTAATTAATAAGACAATAAATGATGGTTATTAAAAAAAAAAAAAAAATATCTAACATGTATATACAAAATGCGCCATTTAATTTTTTACCTACCATTATATACACAGTCAACCTTATTAGCATCAATAACAAGTTGCACCAACTCATCAACTTCAATAGATAAAACATGATGGTCTTCAATCAAATGACACTAAAATTTAAAATATTGATCATAATCTAAATAGCAAAAGTAATTTAGTTAAGTACCTAATTATACATAATTTAATAGATGAAGTATTAGTATATACAATAAACTTCTCCTAAAAGAAATTTCTAAATAGCGGACATTTATTCGGGAACAATGTATTCATTGTAAACTAAATTCTTTTCTGATAAACGGGCGAAATTTTGGAGACCGAGAGTGTCCGCTATATATATATATATTCAAACACATAAATGCATAATATAAAATGAAGTCACTATTTTTGTTCAGAATAATTTCTAAAACAGCTGAATGGATTTCAATACAATTTATATTGCATAGAAAAACTAATTGGATTGTCAAAAATAATAAAAGTATCATAAATTCATGGGTGTTGGCCGTAAATACGCCAGCGCAGTGGCATAACGTCTGCATGCAACCCAGAAGTTTCAAATATGAATTACATAGGCCAACTTTTTTACATTGTTTTTAAAAAACTTTTTTAACACTACTTCTACTTTTTTGATTGATTTATCAAGTAAAAATACTTATTAGGAACCGAGTTGGCATTAAAAAAGACCAGTCCAAAAAAAGCGAGGTAACACGTTGACTGCGTATTGACGCCAATTGGCATCATCAGTGTCGTTCAACCGGTTCAACTACGCGTTTAACGCCATTTCGCGTCCAATATTCTTATTATAAGAATGGGTTAGTTTTCCCTACGTCTGGTTGAATGATTTAAAATTATAATTTAGTATAGTAAAGCAGATATTTTAAAATATGTAAACATATTATGCTGTTCGTATATTCTATCATATAAAAGTTACGTAAATAAACATTAATAAAAAAGTGACGTACACACTAAAGTGAGAACCGAAAAAAGATGTATGTATTCAACGTGTTAAACTCATTAAATGTTTTAAAATACATCTTTGGTAAGCTTTTATAACAACCTTTCAATAGATAAATTGAAAAAAAAAAAAAAAGGACGTATTATGTACCTTAGATAGGATATTAGAATATACTTTTGTGGGTACATTGAATTTGAAGAAACGATAAATTGTTTCTTCAAAAGACGATTATGAGCAGAGGCTTTAGTTTAATCAAGTTTTTGAAGATTTTTTATGATAACAAAAAAATATATATTTATATTGTTAAAAAAAATTTGATGAAAATAAGTGTTAAAAGCAAATTTCCAAAAATTTATTTTTCACATTTTCAAAATTTTCATGTGCCAAAATAATTCTCATATTGTCTGTCTATATTTAAAATTTTATAATATTTGGATTAAAAAATATAGTTTCTGAGTACTTTTTGTTAAATTTTTAGTAGATTTTATAAAACTGTGAGAAAACTATTAAGAATTTTCGAAAAATGACCTCTCAAAAATACCACCTAGAGGTAAATTGTAATTTAAAAAAAAGTGTGTACTTCACTCGTCGGGGTGCTCTTTGCACGTTTGTGGAATTCTCTTGACGAGTGTATTGAATTTTAAAGAAACGATAAATCATTTCTTCAATAAAACAATTCTGAACAAAGGAAGTTGATAATAAAAAAAAATAATAATAAATGCGAAAAATTCGGACTGCCTGGTTAGAATCGAAACCCGGAACTGTTGCGTCATAATGGTAACGTCGGTCCACTGCGCCACACTAACAACGATTCATTGAAATAATAAGTATTTAGTATAATAACTGAAAATATTGAATTGTCAAAATAGAATAAAATAATCAGAAAACTATTGATGCACATAGATTTCATTTCATACCATTGTATTCAGCGTCGAAAAATATATAAGATGGCAAAATCATTACCTACTAACCATTTTGGGTGTTAATTACAAATATAAGAATTTGTCCGTATTTCTTTGATTTATTTTCAATCAAACTCTTGTAAAACGTTTAATTATTTGTCCGTAAGAAATTTTATTGCACCAAAATATTCGCAATGAAATTCTCTATCTAGGCACCAAAATTTCAAAACAATTGGTTCGGCAAATTTTCTTTTATATACGTTAAAGTGCATAATTTTAGATAAAACTATCGAATTTGGTCAAAATTCTAACTTCAAACGGTTATAGAGAAAAAAGTTGACTATGATTTTTGAGATTCTTTTAGGTCAATAGATAATCATATATGTCTGAGATCCTATTAAATTTTCAAGTCTTAATATCACGGATCAAAAATTTTATTACATAAAAATTAACAAAAACTGAGAAATTTCAAAATAATGTACTTAACTTAAAATTGATCAAATCTTTTTGAAATTTTTATGAAATATTTTCATAACTATTTTTAGTGCTTGGTGAAAGTTTTAAGTCTCTAGCTGCATTATTTTAGAAGTTATTTCAAAAAGTATCTTTCAATTTTTTTTAAAATTCCGGTAATTGCATATTTTGCTGTTTTTTGTCAATTTTTCATCAGTTTTTCCCCGTTTTTGGAAAAATACATATTTACATAAAAAGTATTTTTATTTTTATTATTATTATTATTACTTTCACATTTATAAATCTATGCTTAAGTGAACAATGATATATTTGTTCGAACAATAATACAAATTAAAATAGTTTTTCCCGGTAGGAAAAAATGTCTTGCATACTCACACTAAAGCCTACTCATAAGTACTAAGGCACATCAAGGCCTTAGTACCTACATAAATAAAAAATATTACTAGTTTTTCATTTCACCTATAGAAATAATAAAGATAAATTTAAATTCTTTCTTTTTAATTCTTTTAGTGATTACTAACAATATTTAAAATAATAGAATATGCAAGTTAGTCTGTGGGTTTCTGTTGAATTCATAGGCAGCAGGCATGTGACTCGCCACGTTATATGCGTAGCTTTAAAACACTTTAAGGCTTTAAAACACAACTGCCCCCTTTACTCCCCTTGTAATTATGCCACTGTAGGTAATTAGCTAGTTGATAAAATAGCTAAAAATATTTAATTTTCAAAATCGAATAATTAGAAAACTACTGATCTGCACGGATTTTAGTTTATACCACCGTACTCAGCGTCGAAAAATATATAAGATGGTGTTAAAACATTATCAACCTTCTTGAATGTTAGTAAACTAGAAATTTCACATAATATTAATCCATACCTACTTTCTCTGATTTTTTTTTTTACTCAAACCCTAGTAAAATGTTTAATTATTTGCCTATAAAAAATTTTATTGTACCAAAATTCTCCAACAATGTACCAAGTTTCAAAAAGATCGGTTGAACCAATTTACTTTTACATAGGTACGTTATTGTGTAATTTTAGGTAAAACTGACAAATTTCGTTAAAATTCTAACTTCAAACGGGTACAGAAAAAAAGTGGACTTACGATTTTTGAAATTTTTTCAGGTAAATTAGACATATATGTGAGTAAGATTATTTTAAATTTTCAAATCTTAACACCTATTAAGAATTAAAAATTTTATTACATTAAAACTAGTAAAAAATGAGAAATTTCCAATACTTTCAAAATGCTATAGGTAAAATTGATCAAATGTTTTTAAAATTTTTATAAAGTGTTCTTGTGACCATTTTTAATAGTTAGTGAAAGATTCAAGTTTTTAGCCACCATATCCTCTGGGTGTGATTTCGGATCTATAGATTTACTGATCGAATCTTTTGAACAAGTACTTCTACCTATATGAAAGTGTTTCCAGAAAGGGAGAAAAAATAAATATCCTTGTAAAATCATAAAACACACCTATAAAACAAAAGCTATACCTTTGATTACGCAAAATGAAAAAAAAAGAGCAAGTAAAGTAGAACGAGCTATACAGGGAACTATACCCATACATGCATGGAATCTTTCGCACTGCCTTGACTCTTTGAGGCGTTTCCAAAACTGACAGGTTATGACAACATTATTATGAAAATGACAAATTTAAATGGTCCTAGGTATCTATATGATAAAAATGATTATCGGTATTACCACATAATATTATATTCAAGACAGTTTAACTTTGAAATATAATGAATAAATAAACAAATAATGAAAATAAAATATAATTACTTACTCGAAGTACATTAACTGAATAAAATATATTTTCACATCCAATACATTTTGTTTTTAGCAGAGATTGGACAGGAGCTTGATGGTAATTATGTTCTTTTGTATTATGTTCCATAAACATTTCAGCATTTAAACAAAGAAATGGACAAGAATTACAGGAGTAAAATCCTGAATCGTTAATCACTTTATAATTGTTGGATGTTGAATTTTGTTCTTTCCACTCATTTTTTTGGCCTTCAGTAAGTTTATATAAAAATTCAGACATTTGACTATTATCCAAGTCTAATAAATTATCATTTAAGTTTTGATCAACATTACAATCTTTCCACAAGTCCAACAAATTTCCTTGGGATTTAGATACTTCAGTAGTATTGTACATTAACATTTTTTCGTTTGGTTTAACTCTTAGAAAACTCATCATTTGTTTCGACAATGGTAACGTTTTATACTTATCTTACTTTTCTATTTTTTATTCATATTAATATTTGATTAATATTAAAATTAAATCAAACTACATAACATACATAATTTATACTGTTGTAAATCATTACAAGTAAATTCGTAGATTTAATGGAATTGGGTCTACACTCTACAATTACAAAATCTATGAAATTTTAAAACATGAAAATAAAATATTTAAATGTGATACTAGAAACTAGATAAAAAGTTCTTAGTTTATATTGGTTATATTCACAAACAATGGTTATGTTTGAATAAACGATAACAATATATTATATTAAAAAGTAATAATATAAATTAAAATAATAAATAGAATAGTAGAATAATAAAAGTAAAAATAATCACGGTTATTTAAAAAAAAAAATGTATAATTTATTAATTTATAATTTTATAGATATTATGTTGAATAAATTTATTATCAGTTCAAATCAGATTTCTTCACAGATGTAGATAATGTGGATATACAAAACACGAACTAAAATCTTAGTTCATGATACAAAACAATTATTTGTTTTATATATCTGTGGATTTCTTATCCATTATCTAATCGGATTTTTTATCAATTACCTTAGCATACCTAATAAAATTTCGTTTTGGATTTATTCGCTTTTTAATTTTAGATTCTTAACATAGTGGAGAAGCTCGAGTTTTTACAATGATGTTTATTTTAGACTCTAAATGAAGTGAAGAAATTTATGTTTTTACATTTATGTTTATTTTTTTTAGATTCTGAACAAAGTGAAAAAACTTATGTTTTTACAATGATGTTTATTTTTGTTTTCTTCTTCCGTGAAAACTCTTTTATATAGAAATTAGAAATACTTGTCCAAAAGTTTCGATCAGTAACTGTATTTAAATCTATACAGATTTAAAATCACACTCAGATGGTACTTTTGAGAGGTCATTTTTAAGGTTTCTCAATACTTTTTTTAAAAAAACGCGGAAAATTTGACAAAAAACGGCAAAATATGCTTTTACCGGTATTTTCGTCAAAACGAAAATTACTTTTTAACTTAAAAAATAATGAAGCTAGAAACTTGAAACTTTCATCAACTACTAAAAATGGACACGAAAATACTTCGTAAAAATTTCAAAATGATTTGATTAATTTTGAGTTAAGTACAGTATTTTGAAAATTTATCATTTTAATTTTTTGTTAGTTTTTGTCTTAAAATTTTTGATTTTTGAGTTAAGGCTAATTGAACTGAAAAAATCTCGAAAATTTTAAGTCAACTTTTTTCTTTGTAACCGTTTGAAGTTAGAATTTCGATGAAATTCGTTAGTTTTACCTAAATGCCTCACTTTAACGTACATAAAAGAAAATTGGCCCGACCAATTTTTTGAGATTTGTTGCCTAGTTAGAGAATTTCATTGCAAATATTTTGGTGCGATAAAATTTCTTACGGACAAATAATTAAACATTTTACTAGAATTTAATTGAAAAAAATCAGAGAAACAAAGAACTTCTTAAAAGCCTTCTTATGTATTTTTTAACGCTGAATAAGATGATTTAAAATCCACGTGCGTCAATAGTTTTCTAATAATTCTATTTTGAAAATTCAATATTTTTAGTTATTAATTATTATAATATTATTTAATACCTACTATTTCAACAGTTTTCAACGCTGTTCTTATGGCGTAGGTACTGGTTAAGTCAATTAAGGCATCAATATTGAATTTAACGGTACCGAGTTAACCCGAAAACTAAAGATTTTGCTCTTTTTCAACCGTGACTGACCAGAGGCAACACGATAAAATGTACTAAAATTATATTATTAGCGAATTAATGTTGATTTACGATTACTAGAACCTCTTTAATTAATTTTATTATGAAGTTTAGATAACCTAACTAATTATTAATTTATAAAAGTAGATTTTTATTGCTTTTTTTATTTTTATTAAGAAATTTATTACCTCATACACACACACACACACACACACATACACTCATGCACACAAATATTGAATACCCAACATTATTAAATAACATTTTTGTTTTGTTAAATTTATCCTTATCACCACTAATTATTATTATACAGTATTTGAAGCTTTCGCTCAGAATCGTTTTATTGAAGGAATGATTTGAAGAATGACTAAGTAAAGAAGCTAGTGTTTTTACAATGATGTTTATTATTTTTATTTTTCTGTAAACACTTTTTCGTGTTTTCGTTTAGTTGTCAAAAAGTCTTGATCAATAACTTTTTGTAACCAAATTTGCCTCAAGTTGGTACATTAGAAAGAACGTGTTTTGAATTTCTCAATTCTTAAAATTTTTTTTTTTGAAAAAAACTACCCAAAATTTGACAAAAATGATTCGGAAACCATAATTTTTGATCCGAAATTTACGAAAATTTAAAAATAGATAGACAATAAAGGAGCTAATAATATGAGAAACATTTTAACGCAAAAAAAAATTTGAAAATGTAAAAAAAAATTTGGACGTTTTTCTTTCTCATTTAATTTTTAGATTTTGAACGAAGTGGAA
Organism: Stegophylla sp. TES_Ste_2020; assembly: GCA_025469315.1. NCBI lineage: Eukaryota > Metazoa > Arthropoda > Insecta > Hemiptera > Aphididae > Stegophylla > Stegophylla sp. TES_Ste_2020. The sequence continues at coordinate 476 of JAIPRM010001269.1, read as the reverse complement.
AAGCTTATGATTTTACAATGATGTTTATTTTTTTTTCTCTTTTTTCTATAGAAATACTTATCCAAAAGTTTCGATCAGTATCTTTATAAAACTGGAATCGTACCCAGATGGTACTTGAAAGAGGTCATTTTTCCAATTTCTCAATACTTCAAAACTACCCAAATACAGGGAAAAACTGTCAAAAAAATTGACAAAAAAACGGTAAAATACACAATTACCGAAATTTCCGTAAAATTGAAAATTACTTCTTGACATAACTTCTAGAATAATGCAGCTAGAGACTTGAAATTTTCACCAACCACTAAAAATATATACGAAAATATGTCATAAAAATTTCAAAAAGATTTGTTCAATTTTGAGTTAAGTACGGCATTTTGAAAATTTCGGAAATATCTCATTTTTTGTTAGTTTTTATGCAATAAAATTTTTGATATTAAGACTTGAAATTTTAATATGATCTCACTGACATATGTGTC
>JAIPRM010001268.1:0-39955 GCA_025469315.1 Stegophylla sp. TES_Ste_2020 | reverse complement strand
ATCACCTGTTCCAATGTTTCTAAAAGTGTTTTTAGATCTTTTTCGTTCTCCGCTATTATTGCAATATCGTCTGCGAATCTCAACATGTCTATTCTGTAACCGTTTACCTTTATTCCTAGTTGTATTCTCTCTCTTATGATATCTATGGCCTCTTGTATATAGGCATTAAATATTAAAGGTGATAGTGTACATCCCTGTCTAACACCTTTCTTTATTTTGGACTCTTTTTGAATATCACCTATTTTTATAATTGCTATTTCATTTTTGTACAGTTGGTAGAGCAATTTTCTTTCCTTTGTTGCAATTCCTGCTCTTTTCATCATTTTAAACATTATTTCCCAGTTAACGTTGTCGAATGCTTTCTCAATATCAACAAAGGCAATAAACGTTGACTTATCTTTCCTTATTCTTTTCTCCACTATTAATCTTAAAGCCAATATCGCTTCCCTCGTGCCCATATTTTTTCTAAATCCAAATTGGTCCTCTGATAATGTGTCTTCTATTTTCCTTTCCATTCTTTTATACATAATTTTTGTTAGAAATTAACTATAAATTCTATAAATAATAACTCTATAAATTAACTTACTGGAAAAAAAATCTTTATTTAATAAACTAATTTAATAAATGAATTCAATAGAAGATTTAATCAAAATGAAGTTTAAGTCAAAAGACGCATGGATGATTCATTAGATATATCTAATAATATTTCTTTTTTAAAATGTGCCTTTTCAAACTAGCTAAATTGAGGTAAAAAGTACAATCGGGAATGCAGATAGAAAACCGAACTCACTGATATTGCTAAACTGTAAATTAATAATTAATAGTTTCACTCAATTTTGACAAAGTCATTAATGAATTTAAAGCTTTAATTTCGGATCAAAGATATATGTTATAAGATATATCATAATAATAAATAAATATATTTATTAACAGTAAACACAACGCAAATACAATTAAATTCATGAAATTCGTGGTTATTTTATAATTGGAAGCACAGTTACAATAAAACTGAAATCTACCTTCATACCTATGTACGCAATAATAAAATAAGCGTACTTTAAAATTTGGCTTCCTAACAAAAAATTGTACGAATAACGACGATAAGATATTGATTTATCTGCCATGTGCACATCTTTACTTTCCGGCTTCCTATCAAGTCATAGATTTTCTATTACGTTTTATGAACGTAATGAACAAGTACCTACCCACTTGGTATCAACAACAATTATTTTTCATTTCAGCATGATCGATATAAATAGAGGAACCTCGATTATGGTCAAAATTAATTGAACAGGTTTATAATTCGAGTAGGTACGGTTTTAAAATATTTAAAACGTACAGTGATTTTTGTCAAGGAGGTGAGTGATTTAAAATAATTTTGATTTATTGAACGATGGATAAGATATTATTAGAGAATAAACTGGGTTATCATTAAATTACAGGTCAAAAATAATTAGTCGAAGAGTGATTATTATTCATTTAAATATATGAAAATTGTGTTGTATGTAACATATTTTAAATACCAAACGCTAAAAAATTTACATCATAAACAGTGCTTGAGACTTTAGCATTTACATATTTGTTTGTAGCATATAGAAAGAAAACAGAGTAAGCTATAATTCCGCTTTATACCAAAAGATTTTAGTGAATATTTTTGCATATTTTAGTATTTTTTATTTAGATTCTGAACGAAGTGAAGAAGCTTATGTTTTTACAATGATGTTTATTTATTTATTTTTTCTTCTTCTGTAGACACTTTTTCGTATAGAAATACTTGTCCAAAAGTTTCGATCAGTAACTTTATAGATCCAAAATAGAACCCAAATGGTACTATTAAGAGGTCGTTTTTCAAATTATTTCTCAATACTTTTTTCAAAAACACGGAAAATCTGACAAAAAATGGCAAAATATGCTATTACCGGAATTTCCGTAAAATTGGAAATTGTTTTTTAACATAACTTTTAAAATAATGTAGCTAGAGACTTGAAACTTTCACCAATTACTAAAAATGGTCACGAGTACATTTCATAAAAATTTCAAAAAGATGTGATCAATTTTGAGTTGAGTACAGTATTTTAAATATTTCGGAAATTTCTCAGTTTTTGTTAGTTTTTATGTAATAATATTTTTGATTTTTGATATTAAGACTTGAAAATCGTCGCAACGAAGTTGCAATCTCTTATGGATAGCGCGGAGTATATAAAGGATGAAAAATATATTGTAATAATATGACTCTCTAAGACACATGTTTTATCGTTACTAAAATATGTCCACTAAAATTATCTATATTCAGATTTGAAATATAAACATTACGGCAGCCGAAACTAACACGATCACCACTCAATGCTCAGTGATACAGTAACCCGCGCGATCACGACACTGACACAATGATATTGGTGCACCGGTAAGCGTATTTACAAAGCAATAAATAGTGAATTCGGCCGAACAGGTGTTCCCATCACTCAATGCGCATACGATTGTCAATTAGAATTTAATTAGATATTAAAAATTCATTAAATTTGACGCATATTGACACTTGACAGGCATATTCTCTGTTTATTAGAATACGTCATGTATCAGCAATTGCGCGATCAAAATTCAAATTGGTTTTGTTTTCTATTGAAAAATGTTGAACCCAATCGTTACATACCTCACTAAATGTATTATTTTCTACAGTTTTGTAAGAATTAAATAATATTATAATTATTGGTATTAATGACTTTAAAAAAGACATAATCAAATTAATAAATCGTATTAGATATTTTGAGAAAATTTAAAATACTTTCAATTATAAAAAATAGAGTGTGTACTTCGCTCGTCGAGGTGTTCTTTGTACCTCGGGTTGGATACTTTTGACGAGTGTATTGAATTTTAAAAAAAAGTTAAATCATTTATTCAATAATACGATTCTGAACGAAAGAAATTATTAATATAAAAAAACATGTACATTTTTGCATATGCTCTACCATAAAACCAAACTATAACAATACGACAAGCGCTGTACAATGTTATACAGAATGAGTGAAATTCGTAAATTATTAGTGTACTGAAGTGACGTCTTATATGCACCTAAATTATTATATGCCTAAAATCAAGGTTCGATAATTGAATAAATAAAATAATTCATAGTATGTAACTATTTATTAATAAATATGTTCGCACGAATGACTTTATAAACACAATCATCATAGTCTACAAATAATAAATCAATTACGTTGGGGGAAAATAGTACCGCGATAAAGAATTACATTTGGCGATGACCACTATAGACACTCGTAGTATCTATAGCCGTGGTGATAACGGGCTGGCGGTCAGCGCGGAGTATATTGTATATTTTAATGGTATCGGAAAATACATAAGATGAGCGAAAAACATTATTACCTTTGTCCGTACTTTCTTCTTTTTTTCAGTCAAATTCTTGTAAAATGTTTAATTCTATGTTCACTCAAAATTTTATTACACCAAAATATTTGCAATGAAATTCTCTATTTAGGCACCAAGTCTCAAAAGATCGGTCTTGTCAATTTTCTTTTATGTATGATAAAGTGTGTAATTTAGGTAAAATTAACGAATTTCGTTGAAATTCTAATTTCAAACGATTATAGAGAAAAAACGTTGACATACGATTTTCGAGATTTTTTCAGGACAATTAGACATATATGTCAATGAGATCATATTAAATTTTCAAGTCTTAATATCAAAAATTAAAAATTTTATTACATAAAAACTAACAAAAAATAAGAAATTTCCGAAATTTTCAAAATGCTGTACTTAACTCAAAATTGATTAAATCTTTTTGAAATTTTTATGAGATATCCTTATGACTATTTTTAGTAGTTGGTGAATGTTTCATGTAGTAACTTTTTATTCCCAGAAATCTCATCTTGGTAGTACTTAAAGAATACATTCTTAAAAATTCATAATAACTTTTCTAAGGACAAGGGAAAAGTGCTGATAAATCAAATAATAACTACCCAATATACCGTAAAAATGATTTTTATGTAGTTGATTGTAATAATTTAGCTATACATTTAAGAATAATAGGACTAGAAACCCATTATCAACAATAGTGTAATACAAACAAGTTAGAATTATGGCTCAAATGACGATTAATTCTATTGGTAAGAAACAGTTACCATACAAGAAGTGAAAAAATATAATTTGAGTTCGCTTTTTGAAATTTCAAAAAATTATAACAGCCTCGCTCTTGGACATAAACGGTTTAATTTGATAGAATGAGTTTACCACTGAATATATCTAATATGCCACTTTAAGTCGAGAAAATTAACACGAATTTAGATTTATTTTTATTTTTGTAATGATGTCATATTATTCATTGATTTTTAATAATTTTAAATAGCCTGATTGCCGTGACTAAATGTGACAAAAATGATTTATATTAGTAAAGATATAAAAATCGATTTGTAATAACTATACAATACAGCTTAAAATAAGAATGATTCGATCTAGGTATACTGACCTGATATCAGAACGTTTAATACTCGTAAATATCACTTTTCTTAAATTAAAAAAATAAATTAGTACCTACCCACAAAAAATATTATATTTTGCAAAATGTATTATTTATTACTGTATTAAATTCCTAAGCAGGTAATACGTTTTAAACCTATTGCACAACATCACTTTACAAAATACTCAAGGCTATTTTACAGACGTGAACGATTGTAAAGTCTCCTCAGTCGAATTATTTATTTCCTTAAATTTTAATCAAAATTTTTCATCTCAGTCTCTTGGTCACGATTAATTATAGTTCAGCGCGTACTCAGGACATCTGATATAATTTAGTCCTTACTCTCCTGTACGATATAGTAAAAAATATTTGATCGCACTCTAAAACAATAACAATCGTTCGTGACGTTCTGACTGCGGAATGAATGCTGTTTTCTTGTATTTTATTATTAATGTTTTTCTTTTTTAATACGATATAGGCTAGTGGGTGCGTGGCTCGCGTAGGTAACCATAACGATAATAATATTATATCGTCAGTATGCGTACATGCACGATTCGGGTTTTACGAAAAACTTCGGTATAACACGTACCTACCTACGCGCGGACAGGCATCCTAGTGCGACAAAATAATAATAATATAGGTATATTATAGACGTAGACTGCGGACGGCCACAGGTTGCGCGTCTGGCCAGTTTGTAGGTCAGTAGATTCAGAGTGTACGTACATATACTACATATATAAGCGAGCGGGCGCGTGCGCGTGTGTGTACGAGTGTCCCGATTAACAGTTATCTTGTCTTCTTGTATTGTGCCCACAAAAAACCCGTACCCGGTAAAGGTAGTGGAAAAACGAGTTTTTTTTTAATGTATGCGCTAATGTTTAGAACTCCATCGAGCATTGTCCGCATATTTGTGTGTGTGTGTGTGTGTGTGTGTGTGTGTGTGTGTATGTGTGTGTGAGTGCTGTATTAAACGTGATTTAATTTTTACATCCGCACGCGCGCTTGCCAGAGAATAATATAAAAATGCAAGACGATTTGTTGTTCTACTTTTGGCGATCAATTGTTGTTTGATATTATTATTATTATTACCGCACATTCATTAGCGGCTGATACCTATTATTATTAGTAGTAATAGTAGTAGTAGTACCCATTATTATCCACACATTATGTTTTATTCGTAGAGATATTGACTGTTTCGAGTAATATCAAGTGAATACGAGTATGTGGTATATACCGGTTTTCGTTTTACGAGACGATGTCGAGGGGGAAAAAAGCTCATTTCTTCCCAATTCAATCTTTCTCCTCGACCCGATTCATCTTGAGTTGGAAATTAGTTTTGACGGTACTCATTAGCATAACTACCTATTTTCGTTAAACCTACCTACCTACCACGTGGTTTACTTCCAGACACTCGAAAGCATCATGAACTTTATCTCATTATAAATCCACTTGCATCCTCACCACCACCACCACCACCACCCCGTTTTATTATCGAATAAATCGATCTTTTGTCGAATACCGCTCTCCAGAGGTACGTTTTGAAACGTAGATATATGACGTATAAGAAAACGCGTTACTTATCGTACAAACCGATTTTGTACACGATCGTGAATTGCAAGAAAAGAAAACAATCAGAACGTGGTGTACCGCGCGTAAGATCGTAAGAGATTAAAATATATAGGTCCTGCTATAATACAACGCTGTCAGAGACGCGAACGTTACAGTGCGGTACTTGAAAAATATATGTTTAAGAAGAGTACGCGGTAATGACTGTAATGACTCATTTCTAACTGTAAACATTGTTTATGCGTTCGTTTCTATGGTAACCATTCTTTACGTCAGTGTAATGTACGAGTGTACATTACAAAGTTACTGAAGAAAATGTCATTAGTCGTATGCCGAGCAGCTTTTTTTGAAAAGCCCATGAATTACACTATTATTATACTCTCGGGGACGTCATTTAAACTTTTTTAAATTCTAAGGTCTAAGGTGGTTGTCAAAATTTGTCAAATTCAAAGGAAGAAAGGAAGTAATAATAATTATAATAAATGTCTACCAACCGACTAGTACTGCAGACTATACTGAATAAAAGACGTTCGCATTTCCCGATTTAATACAACGTAAACATAAATTATTTTTAATGTTGTATGTACAATGTTTTCAAACCAAATTTATTTGTAAAAACAACGTTAGCATAAAACGCAATTATATATATATATATATATCGAAATATTCTTACGCGATAGCAGGCAGACACAAGTACCTAAAATAAAATTGTTATGCGAAAGTTCATCTACTTTAAGCATTTCTACTGTAATTCTATACAATATACTGTAATATAAGATAATATATATATTAAAATATAAGCTTTATTGTAATATAATCGAATCAGGACTAAATCTGTTATACATACATGTCATATAATTTTTAAAAAATATATGTCTTAGTATTTTGAGAGACATAATTGTCGATTTTTTACGTTTTCTAAATTTGAGAAAATTCGTGATTTGATCTCAGACAAATCACAACGGTTTATACCCTGAGTGAATTGTAAAAGCTAGTGGTATTACAATTAAATTTATATATATTTTTCTCTTTATGAAACTAATTTTCGAAAAAAAACTCATTCAAATGTCTCATGCAGTAACTTTTTAGATTAAAAATCACACCCAGGTGGTACTTAAAGAGCCCATTTTTTAATATTCTTAATCCTTTGTCCAAAAACAAGAAAAACCTGTCCAAAAATGTAGTAAAAACAGTAAAATATCCCGTAAATGGCATTTTCATAAAATAAATTTTTCGCTTAAAACTTCAAAATTAATAAGACTGTAAACTTGAAATTTTCACCCATTATTAATAAAAGTATAAAACAGATAGGGAAATATTTTCGAAAAAATTTCCCCACTTTTAGGATGAATATAACATTTTACAATTTTTTTGTGTTTTTAAAGGTTTTATATAATATGTTTTTAGATTATGTACGGGTCGAAGAAGCTTATGATTTTATAATGATGATAATTTAGATTCTACGTGGAGCGAAAAAGCTTGTAATTTTACAATGATGTTTATTTTTATTTTTATAATTTTTTTTCTCTTTTTGGAAACACTTTTTCGTATAAAAACACTTGTACAAAAGTTTCGATTAGTAACTCTATAGATTCAAAATCATATCCAGATGGTACTTTAAAAAGGTCATTTCTCCTAACTTTTTTCAAAAACACGGAAAATCTATCGAAAAAATGACAAAAAACGGCAAAATATGCTATTACTGAAATTTTTAGAAAATTGAAAATTGTTTTTTAACTCCACTTCAAAATAATATTGCTAAAAACTTAAAACTTTCACTAACTACTAAAAATTGATACGAGAACACTTCATCAAAATTTCATAAACATTTGATAAATTTTAAGTTAAGTGCAGCATTTTGAAAATTTTGGAAATTTCTCGTTTTTGTTAGTTTTTATGTAACAAAATTTTTAATTCTTAATATTAAGACTTGAAAATTTAATATGATCTCACTTACAAATATGTCTAATTAACCTAAAAAATCTCAAAAATTGTAATTCATCTTTTTTTCAATACCTAGCCATTTAAATTTAGCATTTCGACGGAATTCGTTAGTTTTATCTAAATTTACATCCTTAAAGTACATTAAAAAGAATTGGTTCAACCAATCTTTATGAAATTTCTAGTACCGATGTGGATAATTTCATTGCTGCGAATATTTTGATGCAATACAATTTACGTGCAATACGAATAATTAAATATTTATACATGGTTTCTTTAAAATTTAACATTTCCATTTAGATTATTCCACCCGAGGAGCGAATATAACAGCGTATTAGTTATAGCACATATGAGTATATGACTGCCAAAATATTAACTTCAATTTATCTGAGAAAAGGATACCTACCCTTTAATATTTAATTTATTTTATTCATGTTAGAGTATAGTAAGAAATAATAGCGTGGACCTGATTCTGTGTATATTTATTTGAATTGGATAAACACACGAATTAAATAGATGAACATGGTACATCTACATAGGTATGTGCTTATGGCTAATATTGCTAACAATGATTTGATTTTATAAGTTATAATTTTAGTAGCTATAACTGCTTTAATTTACGACAATTATTAATTAATACTGGTCCACTAGTGATTAATCTACTTACATGAAAGTATTTATTATAGTTTTAGCTTATAATTGGGGCTCTGAATTCAACGCACTATAAATATAGTAAGTATGCATTCAGTTATGGTATTTATGCTCTGAAAAAGAGACAATTAATATTGCTTTAAAAACATGCGCTGAAAACTGCAGTAGTAGTTTAAAGTAGTAGAAGCAAGATTAGATTAAAAACAAAAAAATACTAATGAAAAATTATACTAAATATTCAAAGTGCCTATTGTATTCAACACTAAAATTCTAAAGTATTGAACTTATACGTAGTTAAGTTATACTCTTTGAACATATAGTAAAAATATCTAAGAATATTTAATTTGTGCTATCATTATTATTAATTTTAAATTATAATATCTACAAAAATATTCTGCCATGTTATATTTTGACAATTGTATAATTTATATAATTATTAGATTTTTATACAATAATATGCAATAAAACTTCAATGAATTCATTAAAAATAAGGAAATATATTTTTAAATAGAAGAATCACAAAAAAAAAAAAAATGCCAAAATAAATCACATTTCACTTTTACTATTTTAATTCGTAATTTAATGAAATTGATTTATAGCTAACTTATCAATAATTTTAATCCAAAAAATAAAACAAAAACAATTCGTTTGATTATTGAATGCAACGATTTCCGGGTCCATATGATTTCCGAGCTACTTATAACTTTTACAAGTAAAGAACCTATCGCAAATTGGTTCTATGCAAATAAAGGTTAGTAAATAATAAGTAACTATCATATATTTGAACATAATAATTTTTGTACTTGTGTGTGCAAAATTTAAACTTTTGAAAACACGAAGTTTTATTCCTAGTAAAATTGAGTCGAACTGAATTGTCTAAATTAGATTTATTACAAATTTATACACCTACGCATGGTATAGAGTTTTACATTTTAAAGTAGTTTTATCATTATACTTTTCTTTTTATAATACAAATGAACATAAATATAAATACACAAAAACACGTTTATTAGGTATACTAGTTAAACCAATTTTCAAAAATATTCATTTTAAATTCCAATAAACTAAAATAACGAGCGTGCATGTTTGTATTTTACATGACGTACACTAATTATATCTTATTAACTGTTTGAAATGGTACGAGAATAAGACAATATTCATAGCACATTTTTCTATAGGAGTCAATGAACTTCTCTTCGATGATCAAAATACAATTTAGAAGTCGAATTTCCGCGTAATTACATCGTCAGTTTTTTATTATTTATTTTAGTCTGAAGTTGATTGTAATAAACCATATACTTATTTTTGCCTATTATTTCGATAATTATATTTTATTCCTATCGACTTTAGGACTTTTCACTGTATAAATTAATTTCGTTTCATTAATTAATGTGATATTTAAGTAGTTCCTATTCAATGTACGAAGTTAAGCAGTTTTAATAATTAACACAGTCTCTAACAGTTAATACTGGACTTGACGTACGATTTAAAACCAGCGGAATAATACACACAAATTACTTGATATTATATTTATTACTCTCTTGGTACGTACCTGTAATCGAAGGTTGTGTGTCCCACGAGGGACTTGATTTCACCGAACTATTGCCAATAATCAGTCCGAATAAGTAGATCGTAAATAACAACATTTTTTCGCGCGAAGACTTCATCGCTGAACGAATTCCATGACTCTTCATTCTGAAAATAAAATTAAACGTTTCAGTAATGTATCTAATCGCTCACATATAGATTTTACAACGATATATGCGTAAGTCTAAAATATCAAATAAATAAAATAAATAAGTCTTAAGTCAAATAATGTCTTCTATAAATGTGTGTAGTGAGCTATATCGTTCTTGTTTATACCTTCATGATTCTAAGTTTAGATCGTCACTTAGGCTTTTATAAAAAATAAAGTGTTATTCGAATTCTGAGGTCTTTTCTAAGAAGATAAAAATACTATTGCGGATTGTTAAAGTTATTTTTCTACGAATCACCATACTCGTATATTTCCATACTCTATGTGTTGCCAAATCTGCGATTTTAGGTTAGGCATTTACATTTTGAACGACTGTTTAATTCACTGTTTAATGATATTTTACAGTCAAAGCAGAGTTCTATGGATCATTTACATAAAAAAAAAAAAGATAACTTGAATAACGTTCGGAAACCAAAAAAATATTGAAACGGTAGACGCGGCATCTGAGTTCTTGTCATGACGTCATTTAAAACTTTCTACGTGGACAGGAGTTTTGTGTGACTTTATTCTTACGCGACAAGTAAAAAAGAAAAATTAATTAAAATCACTTCCAAACGTTTACGTTCGAGTAAGCAATTTGTATAGAGTTTCGTCAAATACGAAAACCAACCGAGGGTGAAGTATCACTCGCTGTTCACACCTACCTGCAAATTAATTTTGCTGTTAAAAAGACACTGATCAGTTTTCAGTCGAACTCCGAAAGAGGCGAATTCCGAGAAATAATGTGTATGTACCCGAAAAAAAAAATATCTAGCGGAAAATCAATTGCATCCTTGATCTTTTTAAACTAGAATTTAAATCATGCGTAAAATGTAAGTCTACACACATCTTCGTTCGCCGGAGCAAAAACTTTAAAAATAGGACATGTGTTCCCAACCCCCCCCCCTCGGTTTAGTCAACAAGTGGTGATTTACTGTGTACAATTATAAATGAATTAATACGTCATATCGATTACAAATAGTTTTCAAACACGGTTTGAGTACGAGACGTGTACCGTGTCACATAAACGCGCGTGTTGTGTTACACAGTACACACTACCGTTGTACTATACACAAAATGTAAACGGTTTACGAAAATCTATTCGATACACAAACGAATTAAACAAAATTAAACACTTCGTGATATCCGCGTTTATCGGCTAAGTGGTGTAAAATAAACCCAAAACGTCTAAAACGGTAAATACCACGCGACAATTAGGTTTAGGGTATTCTCGTTTCGTGAAAAATGGCACAAGACGCACCGCGGTTATAATTAGAAATAAGTTACACTGCATCAGATGGCTTTTGGCCGTTGAACGTGTATTTCGGAGAAGAACCTAGAAAAAAATTAGGCTAAGACGTAGCAATAGTAGAAAAATGGTGTACAAATTAATTTATTGATTTTTAATAAATAATATATTTTTAATACGTATTTAGCTTCAACGATTGGATATTATCAAAATAGTAGAAAAATAATTATCTATAAAAAAAATTTTTCATAAAATATCAATTCTTGAACTCATTACTGGGCGTTGATAATGAAATATCGAGAATCAGCTTCTATATGATCATAGGCAATCGTTTTCTGAATTCATAATTTGAGGTGCTGCAAAAAATGCAATAGTTACATTTGCATTTTGCTGGAAAAATTGTTATTTTTTCCTATAATGAACTACAGTAAAACATTCGAGTACAAATATAGATAATAGATTGCAAAATTAATCAACAAGATCAACATTTTTATTAGCTACTAACATCCAGCTTTTTGCCACTTTAGACGAAAAGCAAAATGAATAAAAAAAAAAAGCTTATACAATTACAGGTATACCTGTATCTCCCTATTATTAAAATATATTATAATAAAAAGCTCAAACAGAGGCAGTAATTATTATTTTCACACAATTTCTCGTAATTTATATAAATGTATGATATGATTTAGAAATTGACTTAGGTGTTTGCCCTGCTTCAAAGCTTCTTTTTCATACATTTGACGATCTTTTTTTTTAACTCAACACTGAAATACACAACTCACTAAGGATAAATTTTATTGTATTTTAAACGAATAAAAATTTATCGGACCTGCTTTAATTTGGTTGGGCTGTGAATAAGTTGAAACGACGCTCTTGCGTATTGACGTACATAGAAAACATTTCACGGAGGGTTATAATAGAATGATGAGTAAAAAAAAAAAAAGGCCATAAACAGAAAATTATTTTATATTATTATCAAACTATCACGTTCCTTTACCTAATGCACTAACATTTTAACTAAAATAATATAATATGATGATATCAAAAGACAGCAGGAAAATATTAAAGACAGGAAAATTTTAAAAAATTTTCAGGAGATGCTATGGAAATATAGCCCCTCCCCCCCATATATATGCTACTGTCCCTGAGTATAATATAACAAAGTCATCTAAAATCGTTTTAATAATACGAGCTATGCCGTCGACAGCTGTTTATTATAGAATTACAAACTCGCTTCATTGTCGCGCATAACCCGTGTTGTTGTCAGTCGTTGTATTATGCTACCTGGTGAATATAAGTGTAATTTATCACCGACGCAATTTTGCTATCTCTAGGTATATGAAAAACGATGGTACCCGTATGCGTATGTGATAATGTACGTACAATGTTATTCTACGTGCTCGTAAATATTGGTGTTTCTACTCACAGATACGGTTGTCGGATATGGAAATTGAGTACGAAATGGTTCACACTAAAAACGACACAATCATTCTGTAATATGAATTTACGAATTGCTTTAGTAACGGTTTTAAATCAAAACTAAGACAACAGTATTTAACCTTAACCATTCGTCGATTCGACTAGTAGGGCGTATTTTTTACGCATAATTTTTTAAATATTTATTTAATTTCTTTCTGATCTCATTTGGAACCTCGGTAAGTTAGTATTTTAGGGAAACAAAAAAACGTTGTTTACAATTTTAAATCTATAAATTCTAAAACACTTTTGAAAATTATTTTAAATCTACTATACATACGTATAACATTACATAAACTTAGGTATGAATTCAATTAGATATTGGTATTTTTATCTTTAAATTCAATTATTAAGTACAATTCATAGAATTTATAAATTGTATATTAATAAATACAAAAAATGATTTATCATCATTCAGTTTTAACAAATTATCTGTTAATACAGATTATTAGATATGGACATAATCTAAACTATATTTTTTCTGGTCGGATCTTTGTGCGACGTATGAATAACAAATTCAATCCACCCGAAACACACACAGACATTTATATTTGAAACAGATTATGTGAGAGAGTTATTGTATAAGATCGAGTCAACTATAGCTTTTCTTTCTACCAATTTTCGACAGGAAATGTCTTTTCATTCGAATTATCGGAATTTTCAACTCATCAAAATTAAATAATGTATCTATCGTGCGTTAATACAATACTACACTTTAAGATTTGTTTTTAAATAACACATAAAAATTCGCAATAAATTCTAAATAATGAATTCAATTCACGTATGATCATGTTAATTCACCTAGTGTTAATCCTCTGATAAGAATTTTATTTATAATGATTAGATACATTTTTATGTGTGTTAATTAGATCTACTTGATAATTTCGCATCCTACTATCGACACTATGTTTTACATAATTGCTACTTAATTTTCTAAGTAACATGATATAAAATAACAGTTTTGTATAAATATTTAATTTATTAATTAAGCAAATGATTAGCAATATAGGTTTACAAATAAAGTAAGTATTCTAGGATTAAAAGTAAAAATTAATATTAAAAAGTAAATCCAGTTTTTCTGAATATCAACTGCATTTTCAGTTGTACCTAGGCATTTTAAACAGTTCTAAATGTGTGTAAAATGAGTAGGTATGATTATTGTTGGTTCAGTTGGTTGGTAATTCTATACAGCACCTAGTAAACTTCCTTGACATTATTAGTCAGAACCATTTCGTATGCATATACCTAGAAACTACCAAGGAACTAATTTGTAAGTTGTATGCACCTGTTTCGAAGATTTGAAAATATTACTAATAGAAATTTTCATAAATTATTATGTTTCGTATAACAGTGTTACCATTCGAAAATATGAGACAAACGAAAGACCATCAAACATCCCTTCATAAAAATGTAATATGAAAAATGGTTTTTCATACAAATTATTTAAATTTTATAATTTGCCGAAATCAATAAAATACACGTCTTCAATAATGTAGGCACCAAAGTAATTCCAATCTTTTTTTTTGTAGTTTTTGTATTACACGCCTTTGAGTATGCATATGACTGCACATAAACTGGTAAGAGACTTTGTTTAGGCTTATGTAAATATTTGAAATCAGAGATTTGAATACCGGTCTAAGACATTTCATCTGGTAATTAAGTACAAAATTAGGGTTATATTAGTTATTAGTTACACTATATACACTGTAATTACTTTAGCGGATATTCTAATATAACCTAAGTGAATATTTGCAAACTACATCTATATATATAAAACTGAAATCAAGCAAAAGAGGAAATCTTTGTTACGGTTTGGCTTCGAAACTTCTTACCCAATTGTCATGCAGTTTTTTTTAAATGAAAGAGGATATCACGGAGTAGGTTTTAGGTATAAATAAAGTCCGATAATGTTAGTCAATAATTAATTATCTATACATATAAAATCCAAATACCACTGACTCACTGATCGCTGTATCTCAAAAACTACTCAACGTACGGACTTGAAATTTGGAATAGAGGTTCTTCTCATATTTTCACCGAGCAATAAGAAATGATTTTCAAAAATGTTGCGTTTTAGTGGAGTAATTAACGATTATAATTATTCACTGCCAATACGTATTGTGCGGCACGGTGGCCCGCGGGTTTCCAGCTACCTGCAACCTATCCGTTTTGTTCGTCGTCGTCGTCGTTTAGATAAGAATAATGATTCCGAGAATAAAGTTGTTCCGAGAAGTTTATCGATAAAAATAATCTCATGTATCACGCGTACACCAATACTCCTATTTTATTATAATGAACGATAAAATGCACACCGAAAGGATGCCCCAAAAGGATTGCTTGCTCCCGTGTCAGCTCAGCAAAAAATCTATATGTGTATGCGCCTCACCAAAGAACAAAAAATATTGTTTACAAAGAAGTATTGTAACCTTCATAGAAATATGTACAGAGATAATATATAAATTAATAAATAAAAAAGATACAATATAAGAAAATAGTTTTTTCATCCTCATTTTTTTTACATAAAATAGTTGAATACCTCCCGGGTGAAGCCGGGTAAACCAGCTAGTATATATAAATATATATATATATATATATATGTATATCTCAAATTAATTATTACATACTCCACGATTTCATACTTTACGTATTGCATTTCGTACTACATACAGCGTGGTGCATTATGTATAAATTTAAGCACTGCACCTAAGTTCAAAATAAAAATACGCAAAATAGACTTGAAAAGAAAAAACAGTAAATTTCTCCACAAATACTATATATCGTTAAAAAGAGTCAAATTATTTCATAAATGCTTAATATCTCATTATATTGATATAATTAAAGAAAGTATTAACATTTTTGAATTTTCGACACGTTCTGATACATTTGGGGAGTGAAAATGCCACTCATCGACAATCATCACGTCAAATACATCAAAAACTTATTTTACCAGATTTTTGAATGAAAATATTGTTTTATTTACTTTTATTATAAATTATCAAACAATATTCTCGGAGAAAAATGGGTCACAGTATAATTATAAATTAATTTTTCATTTCTTTGAACATTCGAACATTATATTGTTGTCAAGGTTACAAGCAAGACCGATTCGGCATTTCAAAATGAAGACATAATTTACAATTATTATAGTTCGTTTCTAGGTTGCTTACCGGAAATGTAGCTCCATACACCTAGGGAAAAATATTACAACGTGATTTAAATTTGAATTTTGTTTATGTTTTTATTGCGGAAAATTTAACGAAAAATAAATATTTTGAACTATTATTTGTTTTAATACACCGAATTGTACATTTTATTTTAAATATGAAATTAATACTCGCAGAGAACTGCCCACTAAGTTAGTTAAAAAAGAAACGTAGTTATAGCTGAATATATTATTTAATTGCGTTATCTTTAATCAAACTTGAAAATAATTATAATGATTCATAAGACGTGCCAATTATAGTTCATACATAACGCATTAATTTGATGTATTGACAGAATAAACGAACACTATACATTTCAAATTAAATATACAATGCTTCACGTTTTCCAGCAATGATCTATTGGTTCCTGTATATGACCGGTTATATTAAATAAATTATGTTTACAACGTGTATGTATGTACAGAATGTACACGAAAATATCAAATTAAAAATCATGGTCGTGAGAGAGGTTAGAACATAACACATGAATTCTAGGTTTTAAAGGTATCACGGTAAAATGGCGAGACAAAAACAGTCAATGAAAAAATACCTAGATAGTAAAAAAATGTTATCAAAATAGAAATAAAAATTTTACAATTATTATACAAATTTTAAAATGAATATATAAAGAGATGGATATTCGTACTTGTAGACTTAAGTATTTATGTAATTTTTTTTGAGAAATCGAAAAGAATTTCTGTTATTACAGTTGTTAACTATTCGGAAATTCGTTTGGCAAAATTAAGGGTATATTCAAAATGTAAAATTCACATAATGTAATGTATATTTATTTACTATATAAAATTATACCTATTATTATACCTATTATAATTTTATTAAACGTTATAGTAATTTGAAATTTCTAATTTTGACCATTTCATTCATTCAAATAATAAACGAAATTTACGATTTAATTATTTCTATAAATTTGTCTGATGGCTTTCGTCTTGACGAAATTTCTAAAATTACAAACTGTTTGGATGAGTGTATACATCTAACTTTTTCCCTTCGAATATCCAGACAGTGTCAGTTAATTTTAACTGGTACAGGCAAAAATATTTATTGAACACAATTTATTAGCGCAAGCAGCGAACCCGTGATACATTTTATCCGACTGTCCATTCGTTGAATGTTGTCGTACAAGTTGAAGAAGCGGTATTTTACTGAATTTTTCAAACCAATTTCGTGCTTGATTAAAAACTCAACAAATAAACCTTTTTTTTACACTTGTGCATTCGGGTAAATTTGGGATCGTTAGAATTACGTCCGATTTCATCCAAACAACGTCACACGATTAGTGAACACTGTGTAATAATATAGATACCACTAATAATATAGACACCATTATGGTATATACAGTGCACGTGTAATGGAACCGCGCCGCGCCGGGTTCGATAGGTAGATAATAATGGTATTGTCAACAAGAGTGTTTATTGAAAGTGGTGCACTACCTACCTACATATATAGAGATAGTCGTGTCTGCAGGCCAACAATAAGCGAATAAATTAAATAAAGCGGATTATTTTACGGACAATTGTGCGCTCCGTTAGCATTATATTATTATTATTATTATTATTATTTGTGCGTTATTAGAGGAGTGCCGGGTTTACGCCTCGAGCAATAGTCCATAACGTACACAAAACGGATAGGAGAGAAAGAGACATTGCGACTCGAGTCATCCAGCCGTCCTGCTTCGATGTTTTCATTGTCTGTACCACGGTTTCGTCCACGGACCGACAATCGACTTTCTACGCGCGAGCTTTGGATGCTTCGTCGATGATCAATCGGTGTAGATTCGTGTACGCGTAAAACGCCGCGGTAGAAAGTCATGATGTGAACGGTGGGTTTTTTTTTGTTTTTTTGTGTCATGTGTGTTTGTCCTGCGAGCATTTATACATATTATTATATGTACGCTGTACAGTCATCCGGAAACGCGGGACACACGTAACACGTATAATATTACAATACATGCTATGAGCTCACGCGTACCTGTATATTATTATGACACGCGTAGGTCGAATATTCGGCGTTTTCTAGGTCAAACATGGTCTGAAACGGCGAAAGTTTTTTGTTTTTATCCGCAACAGGAACACGTATGACGATTTTTTTTTTTTTTTACTCTTAGGGAATTATTTTGCACACCGAGACCGAAGTGACCCGTGAAAAATACAGAACGTCGTGTGGTCGTCGTCATCGGTCGACAGGCGTTCCGTTTTCGTGCGCGGATATTGTGTGTCACCGGTAAATTTGCATTATCTCACAATATTTCTGTCGTCCGTATTTCCACTGTAGCTCCGACAGTCGTTCGTAACTGTAAAATATTGTTTGCTATTGGCGCGGTTTGACGTCGACGAGACTGGATGAATACTAATTTCTTTTTGCGGTCGACGTAATACGAAAATAATTATTACCCATACGGCTTACGAACGTACGCGCGTACACGAAAACTGCTAATTATTTCTATTTTCCCCATACCGGGAGGTCTAATTTATAACACGCGATTTACGGCCACGTTATTAAAACTCTGATGCAGATATCACGTTCGGTGTTGATCAAATTAATGGTTGAATTTGGAAAAATCATGAATAAAAACGTTGTAACAGACTCGTATAATCAAACCATTGTACGAATGTCAAAAGAAAAAAAAATCAAAAAAATCTTTTATGCATGATTTAGGAGTTAATCAAATGGAACAAATGAGCAGTATTTATTATTTCGCATAAAGTGTAACAAAGTTGCATATATATTAATTATATTTGTATACTATAAGTATTATGCGCATAAAGTTGTGAAAATTTGCATCGCTGATTGCAGTGTACTGGGTACTGTAGAAAAACTATCAAAACGCATGGTAATATTTCATCAGAGTTTAAACAAAGTTGTACGAGATGTTTTTTATGTCACACTTCTATTTATTTCAGAAGGAGAACTGTTAAAGATCGATTTATTGATTTCTCGCTACGAACAAAATTAAATTAACCGACGATGCTTCTTTTGTAATTCACTTCGTTTGTTGTAGTTGATATTTCTTTTAATTTATTCTTTGTCAATAAACGATAGAATCATCGCAGTCGATGATGATAATAATAATAATAATAATCAATCAAACAGAGATAATCACACCGGTGTGGCGGAATCTGCGATATTTTGGAATGTTAATGGATTTGCGGCGTTGTCTGCACGAGATCCGCGAGGAGAGGCCGTTAATAATAACTGAGAAGGTGAGCCGTCTGCCGACATAGAAGTAGGATGATTACGTGTTCACGCGTCGATGTACTGTTATCGACGACGTGGGCTCATGCCAAAAGCTCTCTCTCTCTCTCTGCAGTTTTTAAATTATATTTGTGTAAGCCCGATGAAAACACTGGCGTGGTTATTGATATAAAAAGTATAATATTATATCGTTTTAGTCATTGCAGGAAGTGAAATGTGTCAAAATTCCCTTTTAAAAATAAATTTCTGGTGACAAATATGTGTCAAAACAGACTTAGTGTGATAGATGTGTATATAACGAAGTTAGCAATAAGTATTTACAAAGTAATATATCAATATTGTGACTGTAAAAAAATAAAATCATTAATTCCGTATTGTTGTTATCGTTTTCGACGGACGACACGAAAAGAAAAACAAACAGCTTTATTGGAGACAGGATTAAGTTGTTTAGTATATAATGTTTAACCCTTCACTCAGATAAATATTTTTTTATCGCTCTCCGGGTAGATTGGCTTCACGGAAATTTGTCACTTTACTGGGTCATGTTCGTACACCGTCGCCTTGCAGCAGGTAGTATCGGTCTACGATCACAACATTAGTATAGGATATAGGTAGGTACTCAGCTCTATAACGATTGTTTTATTTATTATCGCGCACTGTCATTCTTGTGACATATTATTATAATACGGGTTGTTAGATGGCTGGTTTTAAAACACAATATTTAATATAATGGTGAACCGAAAACAAAACGCTTCTCTTCTTTGCACACTATAAGCTAAAATATTTTCTAGTCAAGAATGCGAGTCAAATGGGTCAAAAATGTGTATATTTGGTCGTTAAAGTCTCTTGGAAAAATTCCGAAACGCGAACTGTTTATGGATATATAATCTTGCTATATCTATGTTTATGAGGATACATTAGTCAAATGATTAATGGACAAACATCCGAAACTTGAGTAAAATGTTTCTGGTATAAAAATACTCAAATATATAACAGTCGTTCGACGAGTCTGATTTTATTCTGAAACGAATACAAGCTTTTAATATTTATCACACTGCATATTATTATAAAACGAAGAAATGCATATGAATGACTAAGTGTTTACAATAAATAGGCACTGTACAAGTGTTTTCGATTTTTGTTCGTACATTAGCATAATATAATCCTATTGCGGTAGGTAACTGGTATTTTTCCCATTTTATGTACCGGCATTTCTGGGACACGGTACTATTACATATGTATTTTTTGACACACTTAAAAGTATTTAGTTCATGTAAAAGGATCGGTGCATTTTGTTTTTCTTTACTTAAATGCTAATTTAACACTAAATTGTTGCTATAATTCATTTGGTTGACATTGAATATATGCACTTCTGTAAATCCGTAATCGTCCAGTTCGACGATAACATCCGATAATAAAAATGATGCTAAAACTAAAACCGTTATAAAACGATTTGGACCGTATTTTTAATGAATATTATTAGCTCATCTACAAAAGTGTTATTACTTATAAATTATAATAGTTAATCGTCGTCAGTATACCATTTCCATAAATATATTTACACTGACTTTGAGAGTACGTAATATACAGAGCCTGATTTACAATATTTAAGGCCCTGGACAGTACAACTAATTGAGCCTATAATATTTAATAATGTAAGCAAATATATACAAATATCATACGTAATTTATTTATACAATTTTTTCTTCTAAATAAGCTTTACAAAAAATACAAATTAATATAACTATTGTGAGTGATTAATATATATATATATATGTATTATAATTAAAATAAAATATGCCTATATTGTTGGTGAGGACTTAGGTTTAGCGATATATACACATATATTTTCTGAATTTTATTGGGCGAATTTATCTATAACTTTATCGAAGTAAATACTTCAAGTTCGATGTTAAAGTAAAGATGATTCTAATAATGTTAAATAATAAAAACTGTTAATATTGGACCCAGAATAAATACAAATGTTCTTATGATCCTGTCGGCTAAAAGACAATAAATATATTTTTAAAATTGCTAATTCTTAAGGTTCGAAAATTGAAGTAATGTAATTTTTGAAACAAAAAACCATTGAATAAGTATAACAAACACAGTTTTTGAATTTTTTATAATTTCAAATGATAAAGGAAAAAATTGCAGTTTAATTATTTTTGGTCTTCAATAAAAAAATGTACTACAATGTTCTTACTTGCATACTATAGTGATATAATTAAATACCATCCAAGAAACATCTTAATGCTAAAATATTTATGTGCTTTGATGAGCACATTTTTTGTTCGTGCGTATTGCATAGAAAAATAACAATCTAGGTTACCAACCAGTTTCCAAAGTGTCACCGCTTGTTGTCTCTCCAATTATGACTAGGTCAATTCGTTAGATTTTTTTTATCTATTTTCACCTTAAATACGTACGGACAATAGTAAAAATCGATAATTTAATACAAGAATGGCAATGTACGTAAGTATGACGAATGTTCATTATTGAATAAATGGTAATTTAAAATAATTGATATTCTATAATTTTAATAATAATGAATGATAATTTTTTCATAATTTCCTTTTCATTTCGTACACAATTTCGCTTTCGAAAACTTCATGAATAAGTTTTGAGTATCAATGTTATTAAATGCTAACCTTCACACTCAATAAAAATTCAACACATAAACGCATAATTTTGTACTTTATACTTTGTCTTTATAACTTTACAGAACGAACGTGTTACATACATCAAAATAAATGAAGTTTGGATGTAATTTCAACAATATTTTTTGAATTATATCGGCCAAATCCACTCATCATTGTTGTGAAAAGTATGATTTATATTTAATTAATTTAGTATGTTAGGTTAAAAATATGATTTTAATTTAAAAAAATCATAATTGGTTATAGAATATAAAAAATATTATAAAAAAAGTCTCGTTAAACTGCATTAAAAAAATAAATAAAAATTATGCAATATTTACGAACAGTTATATATTATGGTGTGTATAATATTATGATTTTACGTTTATTGCTACTCTAGGATTAACGCAAAATATCAAAAAGGAAAAAATAAGTATTTTTAGCAAAAATAAATTTGTTTTATTTCTGTGCTTTTTCTATAAATAATAATTTATATATTAGAATATTATTTTTCTTCAAATCCTGGTTCTAATGTTGAATACGAGTTTAATTAAAATATTTCAATCTTGTGCGTGTGGTCCTCTGATACGTTTAATTCAAATTTATGATTTCAAATGTAAGTAGCCGTTTAATTCGTAATTCAATAACATGGTGATGTTAACTTTATACACTTACGGATCGATAAATTTCAACAATATATGCACTACAACGTAAAGAAAAATGGTTTTCAGAAATTCGGTTGACTCAATGCACTTGGTGGTGATCAATTATTGTATTTACTAAAATGTATTTCAATTATTATTACAACGCTAGTAAAAACTCTAGTATTTAGTGTCTCTTTTGGATTTATTGACAAAAAAATGATAAGTAAAAACGATTTTATTGACGAGTCAGACATCGCATAACAAAGAATGAAAAACCAAGTAAATTATAAATAGGTGATTAATTAACTAAGTTTCGTTCCTAGAGAGTAGAGACTTAAGAATTTGTTTAATATATACCTAACGTATTTTATTTTCAAATTTCTCAAAAATAGATTTAGTTTTTAATTTTCTATATTATTTTGATAAAAAATTAGTATTTAGATACATTATTTAGATACACGTTGATTTAATATAATAAATAAATATTAAAAATTTATGAAATTTCATTTTATTTATATCATTGAAATATGCAAATGAATAAATAAAAATATGCGAGAGCTAAAATAATACATTTGCACGCGATTTTTAAATGATCTTCAGAATCGATTTCTCGATGCAGCTACTGAACGCATAGAATATGACTTATTATTCCAATAACTGTAGCCAGTGTGGAAAGATACTTTTCTAGATTACTACCTATTAAATTATATTTAAGGACGTCGATAAAAGTTAACTCGCATTACCAACTTATAAAAATAAATGGCTTTAAACTCGGATTACAAAGAAGCAATAAATTACGTATTTACAAAAATAAAGCGAGAAAAGTCGACTATTTACACGTTAAATTTGTAATAATATAACGTACTGTTAACCGTATATTTTAAAATATTAAAGGATTCTAAATTATACGATTAGTAGATTAGTAGAACCTCATAAAAAAAAAAAAATTGCCTCAGGCTTCGCTCCACTATACCGTCGCACGCACAGAAAATGATTTATTCAATACAATTAGATTTTTGACGATTCAATATACGACTTTTTCCGAAAGGAATAATTTCATTTTACTAATAGTGGATCATGTTTCTAGAGAGTAGACAGGGTAGTGGACTATTTACACGATAAATAACGCGTAGGTACTGTTAATCGTATAATTTAAAATATTAAAGGAATCTTAATTATACGATTAGTTATTAATAAATTTAAACCGCATTATAAGATTTGACTACGAGGCATCGCTAATGAAAAAAAAAAAAAAAAAAAAAATGCCTCGGGCCTCACTCTACCCTAAGGTCACCGGCTTTGCGGCTCGTACGTACACAGTCGTCGTCGTAATTTTGTTAACCCAGTCTCGCGCCGTAACTATATACACGAGTGCAGCGCGCTGAAATATAATACGACACTTGTGTGCGTGCGTGTTATATGTCACGTGGTCGTGTGTTATTTCACGTAGTTATAGATACGTACTGTGTATGATCAATAACTAAATAATAATTGCATAAACACGTGTGATAACACCGACGAAACGGTCGTGGCTGCCCGGACGGCGGCGCGGCGTAAAGCAAAACTTATTACCAGGAAGATAATATTATTATTGCAGCCGTGTATTGGACATCCACATGCACGCCACTGCGACGACCGCAGTGTAAATCATAACGGTACACGTCGAAAAGAAATCTCAATGACCTTGTGGCGTTGGGTCGTGCCCGGTCCTCTTAGCGCATTCGAGTATAACGTTACAAAGCAACTCGCGGTCGCACCGGATCGTCGTACATATTTTTTTATTATAATATACATTTTATAATGCACACTCGTACATTTTACAATAATATAATATGCATATTAAATATTATGTGCGAGTACAATTACGTTTTTTCGTTGTTGTATCCGAGTGCCGGCGTAACAGACTCGAATACACGCGAAAACTGCTGCAATACCGTTTGTCGTCAGCAGCGGATCCGAGGGGCCCCTCTAACTAACTACGCGTATATCGTCTCGATAAGTCATCGTAAATACCTTGTGAAAATAAAAAAATGTAGTGATAATAATAATGTTTTATGGTGATTGTCACTCGAAATCGATCGAGTCAACCGATTTTTTCAAAAAGCTTCTTTTTTAGGTTACGGTCGTTATCGGAAACAAAATTGACCTTGCCAAGTCGAGCTATGAGTGTTAACATACATTTTCAGGAAAATAATGACTGAACCTAATTAAAAGTTTCAATGTCATTATTAAATAAATACTTATCATTTTTTTTTTTATTATTATTACCATACTCCTACAAACATGGCGATAATAATGATACTATATTCTCGTATAGAAACATGACTAATTTTCATCGAATAAAATAATAAAATAATAAATATGTACGCATAAACAATTCTTTACCCGAAAAATTGATAAGCTGATTTTTAGAAATAAGTTATTTTCAATACCATATTTTTAAAAACTAATTTAGTTAAAAAGTATTGAGAAAAGTGATTTTTGAATTAGCTTTTAGTTTTTTTATAACTCATCTTTTCCGCTATTTTAAAATAAAAATTGAATGGACACACAAATTTAGCAAAGTCTGTATTAGAGCCTATTTTTGTGCCTAATATTGACGTAAAACATTAAAAAATTTCGTAGAACAAATGAATGCAAAATATGCTTTTCTAAACAAATATAAACCAGCTTAATTCTTTATACCAGCATTTCCCAAACTTTTTTTCTGCCATCCCCTTCGAGATAATAAAAATGATCGCGAACCGCTTAATAAAAATAAAAATTAAAAACAATAATAATATCGGTTGTTTCACCGACGAGATCAGCCTGTCTCTAATCTTAATTGCTTTTAAATGATAACTATTTCGACAATATATTTTTTATCAACAGTATTTTCCATGTAATACGAATATTACATCAGTTTTTATAGATAGGTACTTTGTACGCGGACCCCCTCCAGTATACATGTGGATCCCTAGGAATTCGTGGACCACAGTTTGGGAACCACTGTTTGGGACCACTGTTTTATATAAAATATCGGTAAATAAGTAACTTTTGAAAAAAAATTTTAATTTTAACAAAATGGCTAAGCTGAATTATTATAAAAAAACACAAATAACTTAGTTACAAACCTAGTAAATTTTTAATATTATTTATTTTTTATTTTTTTTGACTAATATAAATACAATTTATCAAAAAATATAACGTACCTATATATTAACTTTTAACTTTTGAACTAGTTCCTACTCAGCTTTGATATTAATTTTAAAAATAAAAAGGGCACATAAATTCGGAATAGTTAATATTACAATAAACGACAACTTGCACTTTTCACTATTTTTTTTTTTTTTAATGTACATTTACTTCTAAAAGTTGTATAATATTTACCGTTTTCAACAGACGCAATTATTATGCCACATATACGTTTCTATTACTGTTATTGAAATTGAAAAGAAAAAATCAGACTAAAATTACAAAAACAAGATATCGATTATACTCGTCTTGGCGTCCGTTATCGTGTTGATTTCAACACTACGATCTACGTTTAGATATTTTGTTGTCCTGGGACAATGGGACGTACAGTTGTATAAGATACGAGCAATATCATCCCGCAAAAAATAAGTAATAGATATCACAGTCGATGTATATAATAATAATAATATAATATAATACCGAAATTCGTTTTGTTTTCAATACAAACGTGACGACGACAACAACGAAAAACAGTTTCTATCTATCTATCTATATACATATTATATATATATATAGGTACTGTCGATGAGTGATGAGTAGTGTCCGTGACCAGTGTCCGACCGTCGTCGCGGTCGCCGTCATCGAGGTTGACGGCGACGGAGCAGAGGAGTATAATTAAATGTTATTAGTTTTATAAGTGTATACCTATCTGTACGCGTAGGTATAGGATTTCCGATCTATAACTACCTGACTAGTTATTTCTCGTGTCCGCGTGTAAGATATTACGTGTTCAGTAATAACGGACATAAGTGAGTGAATAACGGTCAGCGTGTAATCCTGTTTGACTAGATTCTCACAAACACCCAACATTTTATTATTATATTTCTATATAATATGTATTTTTATTATTTCACTGATTTCATATTTTTATAACGACGCGCGCGATTTGTTATTATTATTATTTCGTACGAATTTTATGTTTACTTTTCGTACGTGTATACGAGCTATACTCTTTCCAATAAATTTTTAATGCGAATGTATAACACATTAAATTTACAAGATAAAGTTCGTATTTTTCCGTGAAAATTTACGATTCCGGATAAACAGTTTTATTTATTTGTATATTTGTACGAGACGGTATTCTCAGTTTTTACAGTAAATAATTTTTTTTTTTTTTTTTGTTAATCTTTTGGCATTTATATATTTTTTTTAATTCGTCTAATAACGAACAATTATTGATTCAATACGAACGAGCCATTATCACGTCATAATGTATGTATTACACACACACCACCTATTGACCCCTTTTAACGCTCTTTTTCGTCGAGTAAACGTGACGCGAACGAGTAAACGCATTTTAAACAGCTCCCGTTGTAAACAGAAATAAATGATTTGACAAAAAAATAACAGATTTATTTCGTGTGATACTGCTGTGTGTGAATACTGTATATTATATAGTTATAGACGATCTCGCGAGACGAATTCACTAAACTGGCGTAGTGGGCTTTCGTGATTTTAGATTTGGAACGGCTTTTAGTTGTTTCTTTCCGGTGGGTACAAAAAAAAAAAAAAAAGAAAAAGAAAAAAATATCTCAATTGTAGTTCGTTGACCGGTCGTTAGATCGCAAGACACCAATGACGAGAACAAATACATTAGGTTCAATACAAAATAATCTATCAATGAAAATCGCAATATTTGTCTGAGTATTCGTTTGTACCTACAGAAAAGAACGTATAACCGAGTGAGATTTCGTGAGTATGACGTCAACAAAAATAACCAAATTATTGCACGCAAACATTTACTATAACGTATATTAGCTATAATTTAGTATAATTAAATATTATTAGATTGAGTCTACAAATCAAAATAACTAATGATAAAAAAAAACTACATTAGTATAGTATATACCATTAATTTTACTATAGCTGCATTTAAAATATTTAACAAAAATAAAATAATATTTCTGTAAAACATTGAACACGTTTATACAGAAGATATCATATTTTACAGAAAATAATTTTTTTATTCACTAGTATAGATTTTGTTCGTTTTTTTTAACAATAACGTTACACCTTCCCAAATAGTTTCGATATACGATGACCACTATTATTTACAGACGAATTTGTTGTGGGGTAAAATGCCATATTTTCTTTGTTTTCACATGAAATAATCTTAATCCACGTTAAATCTCGGAGACAATTTAATGATCTATAATGTATTAACATCCGAATGCGGATGTTGTAGAGGCTATAATGTACATTATATTTTCCGACTCAAGAGTAATTACATTCAATATCAGGTGTACTCAATTGAACATTGTAAATAAAAAAAAGAGACGGATGTGCATTAATTAACGAGAGCCCCTTAGTCGAGTGGCCGATAAAATTAGTGTAATGACAATAAGAAAATCGAATCTAAATTGATCGTGTGACTCACGAAAAACGCGGGTACGTATTGAGGATGTGCAAACTAGCACAATATGAACTACAATAAATTTTTAATTATAAATATTAACCTTAGAAAATCACATTTCTATTTATGCGTATGAATCAATGACAACGGATAAATTAAAAAATTATCTAGAAGGCACGTTATTATTAATTATTATTGTCATCTATTGCTATTAAAAACAATCGTTGGATTATTAAAGTGTTGAGACATTTGTTCTTATAACTTTTCGAAAAATTTCACCTAATTCATTGTGAACGAATTAAAAATCTTTTCTCGACCCACTTCGAAATTATTGTGACAATAGTTTCTTTTATTAAGATAATTGTTTGAAATATAGATAGTAAACAGTTTTATTGTTTTTTACTATTTACATTGAAAATAATTTCTCGTCAATTTTTATTTGATTAAATTACATTTTATATTGTGACGAAATAAGTTGAAATATTTCTTTTCTGAAATAAAAATTGTATGGTAATATAGTATGTACGTGTATGGTATATGTATAATTATAGTATAATTACTCAATCAATTTTTTACTAACTACAAGATTAATAGTAGTATATATATTTACATATATGTATAATGTATATATGTAAAAATATTGAAATTAGATATAACTAAATATTAATACTACTAGCCAATGGATTTGGGATTGAAAAACGTATTTATTCTCAAATTATAATAATTGATTAACCCGAAATGGCAAAATTGTTTATACAGAGCAATACATCTGATTTGAAACATTAGTTTCGTGATGAATACATCAGTCCATCAAAAAAATGTTTTAAAAACAACAGAAAATGACAAGAATAAAAACGAAACTGTAGTTTAAGTTAAAATCGTCGACTATACAAAAATATTTAAGAAGTATATTCTAGGTAAAATTATTATGAACTAATTTTTATTTCATTATTTTAGATTTTAGATTCTGAATGAAGCGAGTGTTTTTCTTGTTTTTCTATTGATATTTATTTACTTTTATTTTTTTTTTTGTGGGTACGTGTTTTCGTATACAAAAGAATCATTCAACATTTTTTTAAATCAAAATTTGGCTCTAGATAGTACTTTTAGGAAATTATTTTTCAAAATATTCGATAGTTTTTCTAAAATTTAGAAAAACCTATAATCAATTTGATGAAAATGCTTTAATTTTTTTTTTTTTTAATCCAAACTTTAAGAAAATTCAAATATAAATAGACAATAATATGAAAAATATTTTGGCGAAAGAAAATTTTTAAAATGTGTGAACAAATTTTTCGCATTTTTTTTTCTAATAATAATAATAATAATAAATTTTATAATTATGAATTAAAATAATTATCTTATATTAACTAAAGCTCCACTCAGAATCGTTTTATTGAAGAAATTATTTACTATCATATCTTTAAAATTTAACACGTCCACCAAAGAAGAATACTCTTGGTGCAAAATATGTTCGGCTTTATCTATTTTATATACATAAAAATTAAAAAATCGTTATAGTAAGTCAATGAATGATAACCGAAAATAAACAACTGATATTACATATTAAATTTAAAAAATTAAATAAAAAGATAACTGTTATGTAATATTATAATAATGCATTAGTTGATACTAATTTGTTCATAATATATACTTATAAAAACGTTATTTTGATACGTATCATTGTGTTTCTACTCAACTCGTTTAGTTTATAATAATTAGGATGCACTAATATCTGTGATAAATGTCTATTAAATATCGTTTATGCATTCATTGGGCATTGAAAAATCGTGAAATTTTTTCAATATAACTACAGTCACTGTCTTTAGAGCTCGATGAACTCATACAGGCACTAATGATATTTTTCGACTTCTTCTATTATTTTTATACTTTATAAAATTACTCGCATATCATTATAAGTATTAAAATGTTTTTATACATTTGTAGGACATCGTGATGTGTCGCACCAAATAGTTTTCACTGAAACACCCCATATAATTATTTATTTTTAGTCAATTAATAAAACGCCATTCTGAAATCGTACTTTCTATCTACTTATAAATATCAAAATAATATTATATACTATTTACGACTATTTAGTAGTATTTGAATTTTGATTAAAAAAATGCATTAAAATAATAAAAAATTATCTTTTTTAAATGCCTGAGAATTTAATTACATTTGATTTATCTTAAAATTCATCAAATTAAACTTTTAGCCGCATTTCACTATTTTACTTTTTTTATTGCCTTTTGAAAATCAAACAGTCTATGGAATAATAATAACATAACAAAATAATAATAACAGTTTATGAATAATACAAATTTTTAATTTCTTTACTATACGGGTAAAATGCAAAATTTAAAAAATATCAAAATTACGAACTAGTTTAATTTAGAGAATAATTTATAAATATAATAATTACTTGAGATTCAATAATAATTTTAGTCTATAAACTTGTAAAATCAATACTATATTTTCATTATTGTACTGATTTATAAAATAATATAGTATGAAAACGTTGGAAATCATCATCAAGAAACCTTAGCAGATTTGTATAGGAAAATGGTATTTTTTTGCCAAAAGAATTCGGAATACAAAAAAATAACCACGATGAATAGGTCATTCTCCTGTCTACAATTATAGCAACTAAGGTCATTAAAAATGACCATCTAAAATAAAATTTCATGGTAGGTATGATGCTTGTCAAAAGAATTATACGTTTTTTTTAATACATTTTAGAATGGGAGTACACTACGAATGCATTATTTATTTCGTTTATAACTGTAAAATTAATGTAATTATTTATTCCGCATACACTTTAATTTTAGCAGTCAAAGTACTAAAGAATCAGAATGAGAATAATAAATGTGTACAAAGTATTTCGTGTCAAAACGCCAAACGTACATATTTTATTACATATCGACGCTCAAACATATGTAATTTAATTATGATCCTTGTATTTGTGTAGATTATTCATACTACAAAGTATAATTTCTACGATATATTTATTATACTGCTATTATTATAATTACAAAAAAATAGTCACCTGTACGATTTGATGTGTCCTTTAATCTCACGCGAATAATTTGCAATCAGGCAGTTTTGAATGAGACAATTGCTACGGAAATTTTCAGCAGTAACACGAATATTATTCGACAACACCTCCTGCTACAGTAGCGCAAATATTAACGGATATTATTTTCTCGTTTGACTGTCGTTGATGTCTCCTCAACCGCATGGCTCGGTTCGTCTCGAAATGATACTCATCGACGCATACGGAATAGCTATCGTTTCGTTTTTTTTTTCTTCTAACGGACTGCAATTTACAATGGTCGTTATGAGTAAACGTAACTGTGGTGGTGATAGGTTTATATGAGTTCATATACAATTTGCATCCCGAACAGTGAACATTTTCCGGGAAATAAATATGCGACAGAATTTGACATTAGTATAGAAAAATGTTTATGATTCAAATATATTTCTTGAGGTTTCCGATAGAAATTTAATTTTAACAAAAGGAGCAGCCTTTATTTTAACAGACACAATAAAAAAATTTAAAGTCTGAAAACAAATATAGTACTGCAAAGTACGCGCGCATTTGAAATTTAAAAAAACAGATGACGCATTCGAGTTAAAAAAAAAAAATCGAAAACAATCGCACAAATAAAAATATTTTATAAAAAATTGATTTTAAAATTCGATTATTGTTTAACGTTATGGTCTATTGCACGTAATATTACATGATGGATAATAATAATGTATTTTATTCGACTTACTTGGGATTCGTGACGGCGACAACAACGTGTGGTGTACGACAATAACGGTCGAAAGACGACTCGCGGGGAAAGGCAATTTTCGATTACTGTACTCGATCGTACGGCGCGCCGGTCGGATGAAAACAGTATTTTCCGGGGCGATACGATATGGAAATAATTGTGTTGTACGAAAATGAAATGCGATAAACGTAATAAGAAAAAAAAGTTCACTGTAGTTTTTTTTTTTTTTTTACGTACACCACCTAAAGAAATTTGTATTTATTCGTAAAATTGTAATGGACTCGGTCGAAGGACAACGCGTTCGTCTGCTCGGCACGAGTACAGAATTACCGAATATTAGCAGGAAAAAGAAAAACAAAAAAATAAATAAAAATTTCGGCGAAAAATTCAGACGGCGACGGTCGCAGCAGCGGAGACCGAATCAATGACCCGCTGTTCCGGACGGACCGGTGGCAATAGAGAAGAGACACGCTGCTGCTGGTGGTGCTTCTGCTGCTGCTGCTGCTACGCTCTCGTCGTCGCGCACACGAGCATTGACAGGAAGCGGCGCGTTGCTTTTCTGCAGCTCGCGTTTGATGATGACCAGCGACGACGACGGCGGTGGTGGTGATGGTCGCGGCGGTGGTGGTGCGGACTCGCGTCGTCTCCGGAAGATACACGTATATAGCCCTCCTACAATAATAATATTTATATATAACACCAGCGTTGGTCTCCTCTCACCACCGGCGCCGCGTCAGCTGATCGCCCCGCGCTATATTATTATAGGCACCGGTCTTTGCCCACACCACAAGCCGGTGCGGGCACGCGGTGGACGATCATCATCAACACACACACACACACACACACGCACACACGTACCTACGTACGCGATAAAATCGCACACGAACCCACTCTTACAAGTACACACACATGCAAAAACACACATATACAAATTTATAAGTACATCACACTCACACAAGTACACGCACATACAGGTACACGCGTACACACTCACACACATGCAAGTACATCACAGGTACAAATACACACACACACACACACACGCGCGCGCGAGCACGCATTTACTATATACGCTGGGTGTGCACGCGAACGCGCGCCATTCTCCTCCATTGGTCGCTTATTATCGCGTCCGTAAGAGTACTACTACTATAGTAGGGGTAATGAACTTTTCAGACAATATAAAACCATCGACCGGCCGCCGCCGTCGCCGCTGTACACGATCGTCGTCGTCTCGACGTAGGTAATACGCGCTACACTTATAATAACACAATAAATGCAGCGCACTGGTGCGACGACGACGACGACGACGACTACGGCTGCAGCGGAGGCGGCTGTGCTCGCACGCACACACGTACACAACGTTCTGCTCGGGGAATCATCTCGCGAAAAAAAAAAGGAAATAAAAGAAAAAAGATGGCGAGAGAGAACGCGATGGATGGGCAAAAGAAGAAGAAGAAAAAAAATCTGTTAAACGAAATACTAAACCGAGACAATGCCACCGCCGCACTCTGTTCTGGATATAGTCGTCGCCGCAGCAGCAGTAGCCGCGCGCACAAATACATGCATTTATAATTTATATCGATACCTATCGCTTCCTATTATCGTTACACCACCGTCTACAGCTTCACGACAAAATAATCGCTAATATGTATTTTTTATTTTGATTTTTTTGATCGAATTAATTTTTTTTCTACGTGATTCAAACCCGCTTTTTACCTTGCGTCATTTGCTTGCGGAACACTTCGATACAGACGATTGTCGAAGGATATACGGGAAGTCAATTGTATAGATCATACGTCATTTCATCTAGTTGGTACTTCTAATACTTACATTTTTTAATAGAAATGCTCAATAATTGTTTCGTGCCTAAAAAAGACTACCTACAGAAAATTTGAATTAAAATTGTAAAATGTATAAAATAAACTAAATTTTTGCAAATTTGATTTTGGTTCTTTTGAAATTTGTCGTATACGAACTTGATATAATTTTTAAAATGATATGAAAACTTTAGGGCTAAGTGTATCACAATACAAATATTTGAAATATACGTCTAATTTTTTCATAGTATTTAAATTGAAAATGAAGGTATAATTTTAAGTAGACTAAATAAGATAGGTTTTTACAATAATGTTTATTTTTTTCATGTAAACACTTTACCGTAAAGAAATACTTGTTCAAAAGTTTCAACCAGTTTTGTATCAGAATTTGACTTTATGATAATACTTTTGAGTGATCATTTTTCGAAATTCTCAATAGTTTTCTCCAAATTTGAAAAAAGCTACCCAAAATTTGACAAAATTGCCTTTCCATCTATCTATTTTTAATCAAAACTTTATGAAAATTTGAATATAGATAGATATTAATATGAAATATGGTTAGGGACAAGAACGTTTTTTATATGTGAAAAATTGTTTTCCTTTTTTTTCTGACACTCTCATTATTATTTCCTTTTCTCAGTTAATAATAGAATATAAATATGGTTCAATAAAAAAGTATTTTTTTTTTTTTGTAATTACAAATTTTGTGATTTTTAAGTAAAATTCTCTTAAATAAACTGAACTTTCACATAGAATCGTTATATTGAAGAAATGTTTTTTTGTTTCTTTAAAATTCAAAAACACCAGTATCGCCGAGCATGTACTTAAGAAGATGGCTTATTTGAACCATTAAAAATGTTGGATGAGTGGGTGAGTAGATAGGTAAAAATATTTATCCAGGATAATTAATACTATTTCTCTCGTGTGTTCAGTGGTTGAATACAATTACTATACAATTAAATTTACAAGAATATTATAATAATATTAAATACTATGTCGTAAGCAATAAGTATGATAACCCTAAACGAGTGTCGACTATAATCCATACTAAGTAAACTAATAAAGATATATTAGATGACTACACTGTCTACACTTGAATATATTGTATTATGTTGATATTCTATTTCACTTATAGCATAGGTTCTTAACCTTTTTTGGGTCATGGACTCCTTTCAAGTAAAAAGTTTAACCACGGACCCCCCTCCCAAAAAAAACAATTTAGTTTTTCATTTTAATAATTTTTAATGATAATACAAAAATTTTAAGTTACATACGTACATAGTTACTAACATAGTGGATAGATAAGAGAGATTTTTCGGTTTTGAGTTTATTAAAATTTTAGAGTTTAGACTTTAGTGTGAGGTTTGTTGTTGTTTTGATTGAATTATTTTCTTGAAATCTGGGATTGTATTGGACAGGGCAACACGAATATCATCTTTGATGTCCAATCGGTTTCGTAATTTTGTTTTGATTATGACCTCGAAGAAAATCCAGACTCGCAGAGATATGTAATGACGAATGGTATCAAAAATTGCATTGCCCTGGATACAGCTCGAGGATAAGCCTGCGTCAATGTACACCAAAATTAAATTACATTTTTGGTTTGAAAATCTTGACGTGCCATTTCTTTAGATCTTAAATCAATTAATTCATCTTTTACCAGGTCTGAATCATCAATTGAATTTAAGTCCACAACAAAAGGATTACGTATCCATATATCTACTTTTGAATTTGTAGAATTCAAATAATCGTTAAATGAATTTTCAAGTTTATCAAGGTGTTCACAAATTTGTGTTTTTATGGAGCTGGACAGAACAATATTGTTTTTTGAAAGTTCGTGTTCAATTGTTGGATAGTTTGTTAAATTATCCGACAGCAATCTTCTTTTCCACAGAGGAATTTTATTTACAAATGAACTTATTTTTTCGGCTGCGTCCATAATTGTAACTAATTATGTATTTACCTAATAAAATATGTGACATCCAAGTCTGATGATAAACACGAAATAATGACTGGAGTACCTCATAATTGTCTATTGATAGGAGGAACACGAGAAAGATATTGTTATGGTTATCTTATTCACGTTTTCAGAAATTTTATCATAATAATAAAATATATTAAACATCGATAAGAAAAAGTAATAAATAGTTTACGGTTGAAATTTAAAATGTATAAAATAAATAAAATAATTTCTACTTTAACCGACAATCTTGATTCATTTAATAATTTGAATTACTTTTGCATGAATTTAATTTTGGGTATTTTTTGAAAAAAAAAAAACAAAAAACGCAAATCAGTCCGTAGACCGATAACCATCTACGGACCCCGTAAGGGTCCATAGACCACCGGTTAAGAACCCTTGACTTATAGGTTACGATAATTGTGTATCTATAAATAATTTAAGTACAATCATTGATCTAATAAATGTTATGCTAGTATTTTTACAATGATGTTCATTATTTTTTTTTTTCTGTTAACATTTTTCGTTTGATAATATTTGTCCATAAGTTTTGATCAGCAACCTTTTGAAAACGGATATGCCTCTAGAATCTAGAGGCATAGAGAGTCTAGATGGTACTTTAAAGAGGTAATTTGCCAAAAATCTCAATTCTTTCTCAAAATTTGTGAAAACAGAAAAACTACCCAAAATTTGTCAAAGAAGACACGGAAACTATCTTTTTTTAATCCAAACTTAATAAAATT
Source organism: Stegophylla sp. TES_Ste_2020 (assembly GCA_025469315.1). NCBI lineage: Eukaryota > Metazoa > Arthropoda > Insecta > Hemiptera > Aphididae > Stegophylla > Stegophylla sp. TES_Ste_2020. The sequence goes on along the minus strand of JAIPRM010001268.1, from coordinate 3,281 downwards.
TTAAACATTTATTTATAATATCATGAAAATGTTTTAGTACAAGAAAATTTTGAAAATGTGAAAAAAAATTGGAAATTTTATTTTTCTCATCAAAATTTTTCTAATTTTAGTATAATTTTCTCATTTTGCCTTTTTCTTTATTTATTAAATGAAAAAAATTTCGCTCCTTGGGTCAGATACTAAAGCAGATGTGTAGAAAATGACTATTATTATAGTTCTTTATATTATTAACATTTATTCGCTCAGTATCGTATTATTGAAAAATATTATTTACCGTTTCTTTAAAATTAAACACACCCACCAATCTGATCCGATAAACGAAGAATATTCATAGTGTGAAGTATGTTCGGCTTTCTTGTCTATATTTAACTTTACTTATTACTTTACTTTACTTAACTTAACGTTACTTATCTTTTTTTTTAAGATTCCGAGCGAAGCGAAGAAGTTTATGAATTTGCAATGATGTTTACTATTATTATTTTCTTCCTCGTTCTGAAACTCGAAATCTGGTAAAATGTAATTTTTCAGAATATAATCAGTGAATTCTATAAATATAATCGAAGGGGAATTACCAAGTCACTATAATGCCACCGAAATTTCATTAAGCGGTAAATTAGTAGTTTATTTTGTTAATTATTTTGGTTCTTAATAAGATCTTCATACCAAATTGCAGTTGGGATCAAATCGGGTAAAAAAAAAAATCCTAATGGTGGTCGGGGTCAAAACAAGTATAAATATAAAATTCTAAACATACTTCTTACAATGGGCGAATAAACAAAAAACTGAAAATAGGAATACAAATTTTATGATTAAAAAACCTTGTCGTATATTAAAATGTTTTATTTTATATTTTTATCATGATATTATATTTCCAAGTACAAAAAAATTGAAAATTTTAATAAGAAAATTAAAATTTAATACAAAAATTAGTTCATGTTTGTATGGTATTCGTTTTATAATTGATACAATATTATATATATATATATATTAATATGGTTTACATATTATGATATTGATATTAACACATTATGCGAGTAAAAATACCATATTTAAAACTATACTGGTTTTATTTAAACGGTTTCATATTTGTATGATAAATATTTTACAAACGTCAGTGAATCAATTTATTATTTTGAATACTATTTGATTTTATTTTTAATAAATTTCAGACTAAAACTTTTAGTTAGTTTCGAAATCTACCGAATTGAGTTTTGAATATGAATCAACTTTTGATGCAGTTTAAAAATTAAAATTTATTGGGATGTGGAAATCGATTTTCTGTTTTGAATTTAGAACTGAATGCTTCAAAGTTATAATTAGATAAGAAAAAGTACGAATACGAACTATCGAGTGTTCGCAACTCGTCACTCAGACAGTAATTGAACCATAAACTTTATTTCAATCGCAATTCGTCTATCCTAACCGCAATCTGACATTACCAATACTTCGAAACTAACTTTGTTCAGGATGGAAATTACAACAAAATAATGCGAAATTCGAAAACATTTTAATTCAACATTTTAAACGAGTTTTTCAAAATCAACATAGAAAAAGTTTAGACGAAGTAATTTGTTAGTCAGTAAAATATTGTGAACATAATAATGATTTTTTAATAATCATCCAAAATGATTTTGGTAACATAACATCAAATAACTCAAAGTATTCCATAGTTACTTAAGTAAACAATGCATAAGATAAATATGATAGAGATTATTGTAAATTTGTTATGTATACAATATTTGTATAAATATTGAGGAGAATCAGTAAATGTTCTATTATCAAAAAGCAAGACATACTTCGCACCACGGGTTTTCTTCCCACCTCGGGCGGGATGCTCTTGACGGGTATATTAAATTTTAAAGAAACGATAAATCATTTCTTCAATAAAATGACTCTGATTGGAGATTCAATTAATGTACATTAGTAATAGTCAGTATGTTTAACTTATTTAATAACAGAATAATCCATGTCAAATTCATTATTCGTGTAAATGATCTAATATGTATAATAAACAGTGTTCGAGGTGGATAAAAATAAGTGGGGGGATGAAACACTATTGATTGTTAAATTTTGTGTTTTTATAAAAAAAAAAAAAAAATGGAAGCTTTAAAATTTTTTTATATAATATAAAAGGTTATGTTAGTAATCTATTTAAAACACTCAATTTCTATAATATAATTCTAATTTAAAAATCTTCAAAAAGAAAAAAAACACAATGAAAAATATAGTCTAAAAATAAGTCTCTTTTTAAATCGTTGAAAAAATAACATGCTTAACACAAGGTTACTGACCAAATTATTTTAAATCTTTTTATTTATGCTAACCCAATGAATAAAATAAAAAAGTGAACAGACTTATGAACTATCTCAACTATCAATTATACAATTAATGAGAACAACACTAAATAAAATAAAATTTGCTTTGGATTTACTGTAAGGTAGACCAACATATTTATTTTTATACAGATTGTTTGAGACATTGAAATTAAATCGTATTAAGAGCGTTATGAAAGCATGTTCAAGTTTCTCTTAGTTAACAATAATGTTAGAACAAAATTATTCACAGCCGAATTCTTTTGATATAATCCGTTTAATTTACAATCTAAACATTCTTAAAATCCTTCAACTGTCTTTCCACCATTTATATAGAAAATGCTTTATAGATTTACTTTAATGATTTTTTAATTAAATTATTCCGATTATACCTATTTTATTTTTTATGGAGAAAAAAAAATTATTTAAAGATATTTTTTAAAGAAAAATGTTGTAACGTCACTGTGTTTATAGTAAAAATCGATAAGTTTTTCAAAATCCAAGAGGGATGAATAATTTTACTCAAAATAAGTGGAGGGATGGAAAATGCTGACGAAAAGAAATAGAAGGATTGGCGATTGCATCCCCCCGTGTCCCATCCCACTTCAACCACTGATAATAAGTTATACAATAATAAGTACTAAATTTACCAAGTGGTCGAATTTCGACCAGAATAATAATATTAATTCATCTTTGTGTGATTAAACACTGATCTTACATATTATATTGATATATAGCAGGGGCGTCCAACCCAAATGATCCTGCGGGCCACTTTGGAAATGTATTATAATCCCGCGGGCCGCACACAAAATTATCGAATATATGAATCGTTTAGATTTTGACCCCCCCCCAAAAAAAAAAAAAATGATGTAAAAATTTAAACATTATTAAGTAATTATTTTCATTATTTTTATGATTATTCGTAGATAAAAAAACTCCTCATCTGTATTAATTAGTCAATTATACTTT
>JAIPRM010001267.1:25504-39958 GCA_025469315.1 Stegophylla sp. TES_Ste_2020 | reverse complement strand
TCACTTCGTTCAGAATCTAAAACCGATTACTCTTCGTGTATTTATTTATATATATTTAAAACCAACGTCCAAAATGATAATTATAAGCTTATTTATCAAATAATTTACTAAAGAGTTTCATTAACTGCTTTTAAAATTATTTTACATTGATAGTCAAAAATTAATATTATTATTAATATTATATTATTATTATTATTAAAAATTTTTAGCGACCCATTCAAAATTATTCGCGAACCTATGGTTAAGGACCGCTGGCCTACAGAACGATATTAAATAAGACTTAATTCAACTATAGGTTCCTACTGAAAAATGTTGTTAAAAAAAATGAATAAAACAATTGTAAGAAATCTAATTTAATTTAAACTTTATTTTTTATAGAAAATAAAATATATAATACGGACAATTGGAAGGGGTTCAGCCCTTTAGTACCCTTCTGCGTACGCCACTGATTGACTCAGTGCGTCGTATGAGATCAGTATTGCAATGAATTCCAAAGTCTAAAATCCATTGAGATAAAATTGTGTTTTGAATATTTACATAATATACGTCTTAATAAAGAGTCCAAAGCTGTCTCGTAGCAAATATTATTATCTAATAGAAGTATTTCAGATAATCACTCGATATTCTCGTCAAACGATACAAAAATTGCAAAAATCGCTCGAAAATATACACCACACTATGTGTTATAATGCATTTTGTACTTATTTACACAAAAGACCACTTCCTAGTATATATCGACTCCGGCGGCACGTGATTGGTCGGTGTGCACATGACAGGTCGATTCGTAAACCGAAGCATTCACGCCGCCACCGCCCTTATTTCACCCGACTTGCGTACGAACGACTACGTTCAGGAGAGTGTATTTTATGGTATGTGTCAAACGCACGACTCGTGAGGCACATAGGTACTCGTTATACGTACTCCAAGTTTTGTGCGTCAATTCTCATTTTTTTTTTTTTTTTTTTTATACGTGTGTGCGTTAACGGCAAGTATAAAATCACACGAGTACACTCTGAACGTCGATAAATTCTTCAAATATAAACTTTTGGAAACTCCGAGGGTTTGCAGTGAATTACACAGACAATTTTACTGTGGCGTTTTGATAAATAGTCATTCACCCCTGTAGTGGAACACTTGATAATTCCAACTGGGGACGAAAGACGAGTGTCAGTGGCTCAACTAGGATTTTTTCAAGAGGGGTGTCCACCTATATAAATTTCTATAATAATATTATTTCAATATGAAATTATAATCAATGTTAATGGACACTTTACAAGAATTCGTTGATTCTTTTTAATTAAAAATTTCAAGTAGAAAAATCTGACTGCCTTTTTTACGAGTTTATAATGTTATTTGTAGATAAATACAATTTACCGTTGCATATTCAACAATATGAATTTTTAAAGCATGTTTCAAGTTTATCATCTCTGAAATAATAGAAATTATAATAAAATTGTATAGTTAAAAAAAATTTTTTTCCAATGCTTATTGAATAAAATTTCCTTAAATATGGTTTAAGGGGGGTGTTCAGACACCCAAAACACCCCCCTTGGTTGCGCCACTGACAAGTGCTTACGGTCTCCAACAACATTGGCAGGCCTCAAGACGTGTAATCGCAGAACCTCAGCCTTCCACCGTATGAAATTTGAACGTGAAATGAAAACTGAAATGTAATTAATACTCGATAAGTAAAAATCATACTAATAATATTATAAACGCGAAAGTTTTTTGAGCACGTATGGACGTTTGTTACTCTTTCAAGCAAAAACTACTAAATGGATTTTAATGAAACTTAATAATAATATAAGTTGTACTTTAAAATAACACACAGGCTATAATTTATAAAAATATTGTGTGAATTATTGTTCAACTGCGAACCGAATTTGATGGGATTTACCTCAGCGTGACTGCTAGTTTTTCAGCATCGGTTATTGTTTTTTTTTTTTTTTTACTTTGATGCTCGGGTCGGTTGTTATGTCTTTCTCAACTAGATTCAATATTTATAATCAAATTGATCTCAGTTTAACCTAAACTGAAAAAATGCTCTAAATTTGGTTTCTTTTTGCCATAAATATTCGTCTATCAGGACACTGAAAAATCCTTTCAGTTTCCCTGGCTAAGTATATATTCCACGCGCTTCATTTTTATTTTATTTGACAGTTCATGTTTTATGATATGGCTTGTTCTTCATCTACTCGTTGTAAAAAAAGTAGCTTTATGATTAACTTTTGTTTTTTTTTTTTTTGGTCAAGGACATGGTGAAACTTAAATGGTAAATTTGAAAACACAAATCAATATATAAGTATATAGTGTTTCCAAACAGAGGACTCGTTACAACTATACTATCACTTGTTTATATTTCTAGTCCTGTCTCCTGACGCGTGCATAAGAATCACACGCCTTTAAAGTATGAAAGCATTCAGCTATGTAACTGTATAAACACATTATAACGGAGCGGCTAAAATATAGGAGAAAAGTTAATCTGAGACTCAGTCCTTAATAAATATTGTTTTCTGCTAGTGAAATATATTTTTCTCGTTCGGAAAAACGAGTGGTTTTTTTTTTTTTTTTTTTTTTTGTTTATGACCCGACTATTATAAATTTTCACACAGAGATAAAAAGAAATAACCTGCAGCAGTCGCGAGCTTTCAAATGCAGACACTCGATTAATTCCGCGGAGGGATGGTCCGCCATTTTCCCAGACACTGCCCTGGCCCCGCCTCCGAGTCCAATTGGAGGGTGAGCTCCGCGCGAAGGGACGAAACGGTTTTAAATAGGACTCCACCACCGATTGACAGTCAGTCTTCGGATTTCGTTCAACTAAACCGTACAGTATGAAACTGAACTACACTTCAAAATAAATTAATATCACATATTATTCTTTTTACTCAACGTTTTCATTGATTTCTTAATTTTTTATTTTTTAATGTTTTTCTACACGAGTGATATCGAACTCGGTTCATCGTAACACCGTACTTATTATGAACCACTCGATGGCACCATCACCGGACATGCATAATATTTACGGGGGATTTCACCACCATCATCATCAACAACAGCAGCAGCAGCATCAACAACAATCACCGGATTTGCTGAGAAGTGGTGGACAGGTCGTTACTACTAAGGCCGATTCTTCATCGTCGTCCCCGTCACTTTGTTATAAGTGAGCATGAAATACATTTCTTTTTTTTTATAAAATATTACTACTTATACTCTGAAATTCAGCCAATTAAATTTATGTGATGTAAAAATATTCTGGTTAAATCTTTGTTTGATAATTAGGTTTATTAAAAATTAAATTTTGAGTTTAATTTGAAATAATTTAACAAAGGAATATTGAATAAAACTAGGTTTTACAAAAATATATAGTTTAATAATCAACAAAAGATAAAATAATAGACATTGACTTAAAACATAGTTAATATTAGATTAGGTACCTAATAATTTTAATTACAGTAAAATGTTGCATTTTTTTACCAGAAAAATATATTGATAATAATATTATTTCAATAAAACTTAATATCCAGTTGTTTTAATACCATTCAAATATACCTAATGTTAATTGTGAGAGATAAAATTCAAGAATATCACGTGGCTCGTACGCTATGCTCGTAAATTAATGTGTATTATTATTTTGTATTATTTATAAGGTACTTTAGTATTAGCAGTAGTATAATAATACCTATTGTAGTTTTGGTATGTCAAAAGAAATTAATTACTTTTGATGTTGTAAAAATAAAATTATTATTATAATGGGAAATTGAATAAATTAAATATTTATAATTAAATTAGTATTTAAATATTATAATCACTTTTTTTTAGTATGAACTGTTTTACTATTTTAAATGAATTAGGGGTTTGAGTAAAAAATAATAAATTTAAAAAAAGTAAGGTAGTCTATGAAAAAAAAATAATGAGATTTTATTTAAGATCCCATTTCGGAAGACAACTACACAAAAACTAAAAAAACACACAAGTGTTAAACAATAAAACCATATATAAGTAGTTCTTTAAATAAATATGTTAACGATTCAGACAACGAAATTTCAAGCATTTTATGTTTAGTCAAACCTTTATTGAAGAAATGATTTATCGTTTCTTTAAAATTCGACATACCCTCCAAAGAATACCCATGGTGCAAAGATAAACAAAGTAAAGTATAGACAAGAAATCCGGGCATACTTTGTACCATAGGTATTCTTCGTTACTCGGGTCATATACTTTTGATGAGTGTGTTGAAAATGACGTCTATTATTATTCTTCATATTATTATCAACATACTTCACTCAGAATCGTATTATTAAAGAAATGATTTATCGTTTCTTTAAAATTCAACACAACCACCTAGAATATCTGACCCAAGGAGAGAAGAATTCACCCATGGTGCGAAGTATGACCTGCTTTCTTGTCTACACTTAACTTATCTTTGCTTTTCGATTTATATTGTACAAAATAATTATTATAAAATAAATATTGTGATATCGATGACAAGTTGCACGCAATCGGTAAATTATTTTCCAATTATAAATAGCATAATGGTTTTTTTTTAATTTTTTTTTTTTTTATTATTTTGGGTACTTGGGAGGAAGGTTGAAGATACATATTACTATTAAGAAAAAACGTACAGAAAAAATTGAATAATTCTTAGTTTTTTTTTTTCAATTACATTTTAGATTCTGAGTAAATCGAGTATCGTCGTCGGTTTGACAAAATAATTTTTTGTTTTGAGTATTGAACCATATTTTTGGGTAGCAAAACCATACAAAAAGCTTAATTTAGAAATTTCATCTATGAAGTACGTTAGAGAGGTCATTTTTAGAAGTTTTAAATTATTTTTCTAGAGTTTTTACTTTAATTAAAAATAAATAAAGAGTTTTTTGGAGTTTTCCAGTTTTTTTTGGAATCCCTATAAACACAAATCGTTATTTTTATCCGCAAATACCTATTTAAATAATTACAGTTTTGTGTGATTCACAATATTGCTGTATGTATTAACTTTGCATCTACTTAATCAGTACGCGCTACGTCGGTTTTAATTATTGTTTTAGCGCCACAATATCTTCACCTGTTCCTTACAGTGGCGTATTTACGGGGGTGGCCCAGGAGTATTGAACCCTCCCCAGTACTAAAAAAAAAGTTTAAAGCAAACAAATTATTCTCCAATGAATTAAGTTGTAAATAACTATAAAATGCAACGATGGAGAAGAAGAGGGCGGTCCTAATTTAAAACCTTTAAGATTCTGAGTGGACTCCTTACAAATTACCATCTGATGATATATATAGAGTACCTATTTTAAAATGTTGGACCCTCCCCCCCAGAAAAATTCGAAAATACACCACTGGCTCCTTATGTATTCAATATCCAATATCCTAATCTAAGTTTTCGATTACAGTAAATCTTCGAGTTTTACGCAAGACTTTATGCTGGCCAATGATACGTGTCAAACGCAACAACAACAGGACGACGACAGCTGCAGCGAAGGAGAAGACTCGAGTCTGCCCAGCTGCACGTACAGAGCTGTCAACCACAGTTCTCCGTCGCACTCGTCTTGTTTCGTTGGCACTTCATTGAGACAAGGTAAACGTTTAGTTTCAACTGTAATACTGCAATTATTATTGATTGAAGTATAGAAACGAACCACAAAAAGCTAGTGTACAATGTGAATTATTATGAACAGAATGGAATAATTTTCGGAATAAATAATCGAATAAATATTTTTTACAATAATGCTCGGGCTAAAAGCTATATTTTTTTGTATTTATTCAATCAATCAATCAACAGTACAAAATATTAATGACAATATTATTTAAAATTTTGATTCAGCTACCTTCTGATAAGTTATAGTTTGCGTTGGGGATAGATAAAAAATATTAACTTAGTACACAATATAGATATACCTGCTTGGCGAAACACTCGATTTCTCATGATTTTTATCCTTAGATCCTTGCTTGCGTAATATATCATTTGAGCAAATATTCGAATAATATTACTTTGGTGTTAACTTGTAATGCATTCAGGGGCGTGAAGAACGCTGATTTGAGAGGCAATTGCCTCTGAGATTTTTGGAAGATTTGGGGGTGGGTGTCCACTTACATTTTGTAAGTACTAGGTACAGCAACAAATAATTAGCTACACGAAATATTATATAAGTAGGAACTACTAACCGAATCAATACTTAATTCAATGCTTGAAAATGAAACGATTAGGTCAAATGTAATTTAATTTTAAATTTAAATGTTATAATGCTCATTTACTTAGATACTTAGGTCTAATTACTCAATTATGTTTTTATTATTAAATAAAAATAAATAAGGCAAAAAAAAAAAAAAAATTATTACAGGAAAACGCATCTATATAATATACATTGTTTTAAATAATCTGTTTATAAATATTTCAAAAAATTGGAGTAGTTTTTTTTTTGCGATCTTCGAGTTTTTTTCGATGGGTGAGTGGGTGGTCATAAAAAATTTTGGCCTCTGAGTAATTTTGAGTTCACCTCGCCACTGAATGCATTTAATATGTTAACTTGAAGGCCAACCCCCGTAATAACAGATAATAATAAATTAAATAATAAATAATAGATAATAAATAAAGAAATTAGATTCATAAACGGTGCAAAGTAAACTGTTCTTAATATTTGTTTTGGAACTTAACTTTTACAACAACTTAAATTTTACGAAGCAAAGTTTTCCTATTACATAGTTAAAACGTAAGTTCCATCTTAAATTATTGTAAAAAAAAAAATTATACCTAAATATCGTTTTTTTTTTTTAAACTTTTTAAACTATTTTACAATTTTGTGGATTACATTAGGTAGAAAGCGTTGGTAACTATATTTATTGCATTACAACTTAAATCTGATTTATTAATTCAAAACGGTATAAAACACAATTTATTTTTCACGTTTGGAGATAGATTTTTATCTTTCAAATTTGATGAAAGCAGAGATATTATGTAGCGTCAGCATATATAACTACTCCTTTAATCTTAAAATCACAAATTTCATTAATTAACAAAATTAATTGAATGAGAACCAACTTTTGATAATACACCACATTTAATTTAATACGTGTTCCCATTTACTTAACTAATTTTCAATGCAGTTTTATGAATAGTAAGTAGGTAACTTCTAACTAAAAATCTTTTAAACTAGATTAAAATTATTTATTTAAAGCTAGGCAATATATATATATATATATATCATGATTTACTGTATTAAAGACCTTAACCAAGTTTCTAGAAATTGTTATCGATTTATTATTTTTTATCTAAATATTACTATACAAAAACTGAGTGACTTTATCAGTTTAAGCGCTTAATCCCGGTCTAGACCCAAATTATTAGTTTTGGATAAAAGTCAATTTTTTTCAAGATAATTTTTAATACTTTTTTAAAATATTTTATAAAAGTATAATTATCAAGGATATTGACCTGACAAATATTCATATTTGTTCTATCCCCGCACAAAGGTATCCTTTATGGTGGGCTGAAGTTAACAATTCATTTTATCCATTAATTCAATCATTTATATTTGGCGCAGATTAACATAAATTAATTTTGATTAATTAATTGCCTTTTTCACTTTTTTACTAAGGACATTATAACAATATTATTAACATTCATAATACACTTCAGTCCATTTTTCGTCGACTAATATAGATACAATAAAATTGTATTATAATCAATATACTGAGCATTTTTTTTTTTTTTTTTTTTGAAACACATCGTTTATGTACACAATCACACCAACATTTATTTTATTCGCTAAGTTTTTATCACAATCAACAAATATATAGGCTAAAAATGTGAGTGATTAAATTCCCGCGTATGATCTAGTATGTGAACATTTATAAAATAGATAAATCCACTTTCAGTGAACAGAAATATTTATTATATATTATGACAGCATACTAAATAATATTTAGGTACATTCACAAAGATTTCATATCTCCTGTTTATCCACTATTTATTATGTATATATATATATATATAAATTTTCAAGTTATCGCCATCAGTAACAAGTGACTTATATCATGCATATAAAAAAATAAATGTTATTTTAATATGAAAGGTTTTATATAATAATTAGAATTCACAAAGTTACATTCATGAAAAACCATTGTTGAATTTTAAAGAAACGATAAATCATTTCTTCAATAAAACAAAATAATTTTGAGCTGAGCTTCATAATACACTAATAAAATAATACACAACATAATAATAAAATAATTAAGTTGCTCTAATTATCATAAATCAACATTAACATTTAATTCATTATAAAATAATTAGTACTAATGTTTATCGTGTCGCTTCTGGTGTTAGACACGGTTGAAAAAGTGCAAAAATTGTTTTATATCGGCTAAATGTTGAACCGGGTAACCGAGAAATACGAATTAGCCACTAGGCTACAAAATACAGTGTTGAAATTGTAGTAGTTGTTTAATATAATTACCAAAAATAATGAAATTAGGTCATTATTTTAATTTATTACATTGTTCCGTATTATTCATTCCGTACCTGCGCGCTAAATGGAGTACCCCATTGACATTGAAAAATGATGAAAAAGACTCTTGTTCATTAATATCTTTTGTTTTACTATCTATTGTCATCATTTTCATCATTTGTTCTTGAACGAACAAAAATATATCATATATCTTATTATCTAAACATATTATACTCATTATTTAATTTTCGGCACTTTGATCTTCGCCAATTGGTGGCACAAGAGTATTGTTTTACAACCCGTATGATTTTTGACTCCCTCTCATTTTAAAACATGATAATTTTGATGACAATAATAATATGTAAACGCTTTATAAAAAAAAAAAAATAGAATGACTTGTTGTCTATATTATATTCTTAAGACCTTAAATATAGAACATATTGTTTGCTTTTTATGTTTATTCTGCTGAAATCTCTATTTTTTCTCTCAATTAGCTAGTGCACATGCTTTGTTACAACATGCCATTATTAAATAAATAATTTAATTGTTAAATTTATTATTATAACGATGTCAATTGATTCCAACCGGCATGTCAAACTTTTATTGGAAAATAAACTATACATATATTACATATATAAAATACTCTACGTAAAACATATTTAAAAAAAAAACAAATTACATTATATATTATATAAATATTAAACTACACTTTTTTGAAATTTTTATTATAACGATTCAATAAAAATATTATTTACTATCTAAAATAAAAAATATAATTTTAACATAAAAATAACTGGAACAACTTGCATTTAATCATTTAAACTTACAATATAGATTTAAATGAGTTCATTTTATTTTATTTCATTTAATAAATATTGGAAATTACCGTGGTAAGTATATTAAAGTGCTTATCATACATATGCACGCATAGCACGTTAAATTATTATTTTCTAAACTATTCATTTTTGCCTCTAAGTGAATCTGACTTATCTTATTCCAGTTAAATTTGGTCTTTTAACTTACCCTCTTTTTTGAATGAACATAGAAGTAACCTTAGAAAGTGTCAGCTACACAAAACCCAACAACATTATATTTGTTTCCTTCGTCCTTGTTGTAATCAATTTATAAAAATAAAATTCCGAAAGCTACCGGGATAAATCTATGAAATAACTGACAAAGTTTGATCAGATAAATCGGGGGGGAATGGTAAACTCCTACAAAACTAGGTAATCTCCTTCACATACATAGTGTTAACTCTTACACGAAATGGTGTTAACTCCTACGCGAACTTTATACATGTAAATGCTGGTATATAATATAAACCTAAATGTAATATCGTTAATACATTTTTAATTAGCAAGACTAACAGAAATTTTAAATATAATACATGTATTATATTTTGAAAACGAGAATCACAGAAAGAAGCTTTTGATCATTTTATAAAGTACTAAATCTTAAATATTTCTTTTTAAAATTATGAGTAGATAAACGTACATATTATATTTTACTATACATTTTATCGTTAACAAAAGTAAATTAAAACGGTTTTCATCTTTTTTTATCTTTATTTTATTTTTATCTTTATCTAGATAATATTCACTTTCATCATCTTTTACCTCCATCCTTTATCTAGACAAATTTTCAAATTATCTTAACTCAATATTACCCACCATTTCGAAATTTTTGAGAAATCTTAAATTTGTTTAGTTAGGTCAATGTGGAAAATTACACCAGATTTATGGTCAGATAAAAATATCTGTGTAATAAAGAATATTTATGTAGAAGTTTACATTCGGTCGATAAATCACGATGAAAAATATTTAAATCTAGAAATAAGGGTATTAATATTATTTATTTATGTGTTATTTATTAAACCATTTAAGGCGATCGGATACCGACCGTCAACGTGAAATGTACATGAAAACTATTATCGACTTTTGCATTTTTTTTTTAAATAATTAAATCAATTTTCCAATACATTTTTTAAATTAAGGATTAAAATTTAAAAAAAATGGCCTGATCGTTATCATTATAGACTTAATGCTGAAATCAAATTTCTTTTCGAAATTCTTATCGCTTTACTGGATCGGATTGAAATAAAATGGGTAATTTTAAAGCTTATTTGCAACCGAAATCCAATAACTATACGTTTTCTGACTGTCATAACGTTATTATTTTCATTTGCATTGTCTCAAAACTTATTTATCAAATTAATTTACATGGCATAAAAGGCACTTCTTACAACACTCTATCGGTTATTATTAGTATTTTTTATAAACTAGTTCTAGCTACAAATTTATTTGAAAATCTTTTTCGATTTCGCGTACCAACTACCAAGTTATACGTATATTAAGGGATGTTTTTTGGATATTCTAATAGATCGATCAGACAGAAAGGGATGCCGTAGATTTATAATGCCTAGGGGTGGAATATTTGCAATATTATCAATTAATATAATATTATTATGTATTTTATATTGTGATCTACAGATGCAGACTTGTCGTCCGTCAGTTCGATAGGTCGGCATAATATTATGACCGTGGCGGCGGCGGCGGCGGCGTCAACGGACGGTTACTACGGCGGTGGCATCAGTGGTGGTGGTGGCGCAGGAGGAGGTGGTGGTAGCGGCCACCACGGCGTCGGCGGCCCGGGCCATCATCACCATCACCACGGTCACCATCACCATCATCACCACCACAACGGCAACGGAAACGGACATCATCATCATCACCATCACCACCATCACGCGGCGGGAATGGCGGCCACGGCCGCGGCGGTGTTGGACGCTCAAGGAGCGGTCGGCGGCGGTGGTGGCGGCGGCGGCGGCGGCGGCGGAGGCGGGTACAGAGTGCAGAGACAAGCGGCCAACATACGGGAACGTAGACGGATGTTGAGGTCAGACCTGGCGCCGACTCGGGCAGCGGATAGGCCCACACCAGTCAAAATGTAAGGCCCTGACGCGTTATACACACACATAAATACGAATCTATTTTTTTTTTTATTTAATCTGAAAAAATCTCAAAAATCTTTAGTCAAATTTTTTTTTTTTTATATACCCGTTTGAAATTCGACGAAATTCGTTAGTTTTACCTAAAATTTACGCACTTTAACGTACATATAAGAAAATTGGCCTAACCGATTGTTTTGATGCAATAAAATTTCTTACAGACGAATAATTAAACATTTTACGAAGGTTTGATTGAAAAAAATCGGAGAAAGTACAGATATTTTATTACATAATATTTCTTATTAACACACGAAAGGTTGAGAGGTTGTCGACAGGTAATGTTTTATTGCATTTTATGTATTTTTCGACGCCGAATACGATGGTGTGAATTCAAATCCACGTGCAACAATAGTTTTCTATTTTATTCTATTTTGAAAATTTAATATTTTCAGTCATTATACTACATATCAACTATTTCAAGTTATGTGTCGTGGCCTAATGGTAGGGGAACCAGCCTACCACGTGACAGTAACCGGGTTCGATTCCAGCCCATTTGCATTTTTTTTTTCTTATAATATTATTATTAACTTCCTTCGTTCAGAATCGTTTTATTGAAGAAATGATTTATCGTTTCTTTAAAATTCAATACACCCGTCAAGAGAATCCTCCCACTGTACGTGCGAAGAACACCCCGACGAGCGAAGTACACACTTCCCCCCCCCCGTTAAAGTGTCTTTATAATATTATTTTTATAATAGTATATCGTGTATGAATGAAGAAAACTTTTTTTATGTTACGTCACGTATTTAATTTTTAAAGATAAACCATTCCAATTACTTAATACATAATATATTATATATATATATTACATAATATTAATACTTAATATATTCATATTGTATACATAATATTTATACACTTATATTTTGATTGATTTCGTTTTTGTATAACTACGTCGTTATTCACAATATTCACCCCCCCCCCGTCCCTCAAGAACAACCCGGGCCCTGATTTACACGTCATGTTTATATCACGTAGTGTTGTTAATTTTGTCGGTTTTCAAATCGTAATATAACGGAATCATTGGTGTTTAGCAGCATCAACTCGGCATTCGATGAGCTCCGCGGTCACGTGCCCACATTCCCGTACGAGAAGCGCCTCAGCAAGATCGACACTCTCCGGCTGGCGATCGCGTACATAGCGCTGTTACGCGAAGTACTGTCGGCCGACTGCGATCCGCTGACCTATGTCCAGCGGTGTTTGAGTGGCGAACGGCAACCCGAACGCGCCGAATGGAACACTAGTGGTCAGTATACACGTGTCACGTATTATTATATTTGCATTATTATAACAACTCATATTATACCCAATGTGTTGAGAATTTTTGTCTCGGGTTGCTCTGATTTTAGATTCTGAACGAAGTGGAGAAGCTGGTGTTTTTACAATGTTGTTTATTTTTTTATTTTTTTTCTGTATACAACTTTTCGTATAGAAATACTTGTCCAAAAAATTCGATCAATAACTTTTTGAAACCGAATTCGCCTCTAGATTGTACTTTAAAGAGGTCATTTTTTGAATTTCTCAATTCTTCAATTTTTTTTTTTGGAAAAAACTACACAAAATTTGACAAAAACGACTCGGAAACAATAATTTTTTGATCCGAATTTTATGAAAATTAAAACTTAGATAGAAAATCATATAAGAAAGATTTTGGCGCAAGAATATTTTGAAAATGTGAAAAAAAATTTTGGACATTTTTCTAACATTTTTTTTTCTCATTTATTTTTTATATTATTAACTTCCCTCGTTCAGAATCGTTTTATTGAAGAAATGATTTATCGTTTCTTTAAAATTCAATACACCCGTCAAGAGAATCCCGCCCGTCGTGCGAAGAACATCCATCGTGCGAAGTATGTGCGGCTTTTTTCTTTGCCTTTTATTAAACAACGCGCTCGTCAAAATACAGTCAAAGTAAAATATAATTAATGTTGAGGATCGTACGTGATATTATTATAATATGCAGTTAAAATATTCTACCCCCACGAGAAAAATAAACGTCACCTAATGTTTTGTAGACAAGCGGGTGTTCGACCACGTCCCTCTCCCCAAATACCCCCTCATGTTTAAACTATTTATTTTATTAACTACGTGCCTTTTCCTAGAAAATGGAAGGTACGCGTAATTATTATGCAATTTTTTTTTTTTTGAAGTCGGGAAATTCCAAAACAATATTATAATATAATAAGCGCCGTTTAAGTATTTTTAAGGACTGAAAATGTATCACAAACTTACTCATTATTATAGGTCTACTTATTTTTGATTGAATTATCGTTTCTTTAAAATTCATCTCATTTACCACGAGTATCCTATTCAAAAAATACTTTACCTACCCCATGGTGCGAATATTGTCTGGATGTTTTTTTTCTCGGGTCATTCATACTATTTTACTTAGATGTTATGGATAGAATCCGATTACGAACATTTTGCCATTTTCTCAATACGATTAGGGACGATAGAAGTTTAACAAAATAATATCCACAATTATACCAAAAAAATAACACAATTGCAGACGATTTTCAATGCAACGTTGACAAAATTTATAAAATTATTGTAAATAAAGATAAACAATACGAGCAAACTTCAAAGTTGTATATTTAAAACTGTTTATTAAGTAAGTAAGTATTGCACATCATTTTAGAATAATTCTAAAAATTTTCGTCAAGTTGCTGTTGTGTATAATTACTATAGTTATTATTTATACTTTTTCCCTCGATAACATATTTCAAACTACATTTATATATTTCAATATATTTCTATGGTTTTTAATTCAAAAAAGACGGACATACTTCGCACGATGGGTGTACTTCGCACGACGGGTGGTATTCTCTTGACGGGCGTATTAAATTTTAAAGAAACGATAAATCATTTCTTCAGTTAAACGATTCTGAACAAAGGAAATTAATAATATAAGAAAAAAAAAATTTTCGAAAAATGTCCAAAAATTTTTTTCACATTTTCAAAATTTTCTTGCGCCAAAATCTTTTTTATAGGATTTTCTATCTA